>JARQOC010000003.1:464710825-464724534 GCA_033576535.1 Allobates femoralis
TATTGGGCAGGTGGTGAGCACTGTCTGGTTTTCTCCACACATACCATTTAGAATTATCACTAACATGTTCTATCTTTATCTCTTTAGACCAGAGAATCTTATTTCTCATAGTCTGGGAGTCCTTCATGTGTTTTATTTAGCAAACTCTGTCATATTTATCTACCTCTCTCACCGAGGCTCTTTTTCCACAATTGCTCAGTTTGATTGGATGGCCAGGTTTAGGAAGACTTCAGGTAGTCCCAAACTTGTTCTATTTAAGGAATATGGAGGCCACTTTGCTCTTAGGAACCTTGAGTACTGAAGAAATTATTTTGTAACCTTGGCCAGATCTGTGCCTTGCCACAATTCTGTCTCTAAACTCCAGATTCCATTTTCAGCCCCTGAGGAGAGATGACATAACCTAAAAATTGTATCTCAGAGCAATGGAACTCACACTTCTCCGCCTTGATATACAGATGGTTCTCTTTCAGACGTTTTAAAACCGATTTGACATATTCTTCATGTTCCCGTAGAGTCAGAAAAAAATAGAATATCGTCCAAATTGATTACCACAAACTGGTCTAATAAATCTCTAAAAATGTCATTAGCAAGATGTTGAAATGTTGCAGGGGCATTCCTTTCTTTCTTTCAATTATCTTTTTATTGAAAATGAGATAAACATACAATCCAAAACATTTGAATAACATTAAATCAAATTTGAATCAATAAATACATGTATACAAAAGCACATTAATCAGGACATAACTTTGCGTAAGTTCAGCTTCAATAATTCAACGTCCTGCCATTGCCTCTTTCAAGACGTCTCTGTAGCTGACATCTGAAAATATTAGGCAGTCCATTCAACAGATTAATTAATAGCTGACAATATAATAATTTATTGTAACAAACAAGTCAAATTAAAAGAACATTAGAGTAAAAAGTAAAAGAAGAAAAAGATAGAAAAAGAGGGGGCGAGAGAAGAGAAAAAGAAAGGGTGATGGGGTAGAAGGTGAGAGAGGAAAGGAGCTCTGAGGACTAAATCATCAGGTAATTTTGTTTCATAGTTCCGCTGGGACCATATGAATTAATGTATCCTGTGAGTAGCCCTGAATTGTATCCACGGATTCCACAACTCACTGAACACTTTTTGCTTGTTCTCTACTGTGGCTATAGTTTCTGCCACGCGATACAGAGAATCAAGTTTTCCGTGCAACTGTTCAATGGTAGGAATATCAGTAGATTTCCATAACGTCGGTATTAATAACTTTGCAGCTGCAATGAAATTTTGCGCTAATAAAGATGCACGTTTATTGTCGTGCCAGATAGGGAAATTTAGCAATGCTATCTCTGGTGTCAGATTGGGCACCTTATTCAGCACTTCTTGAATGAATGTTTCCACCTCACTCCAAAATTGGCGGATTTTTGGACATGACCACCAAATATGTAAATAGTCACCACTGGGATCTTCACATCTCCAGCAACTAGAGGAAGTCCCAATTCGCCAGTTATAGGACTGTTTTGGAGTGATATACCAACGCGTTATAATCTTGAAAGAATTCTCCTGGGCCTTTACGCATTGCGTAGGGCCATGAGATTTTTTATAAATATGTTGTAATTGGTCATGTGTGAACTTGTATCCCAGATCTGCTTCCCAGTGGGCAATATAGTCTCTTTTAGGGCAACACTCCGTTGTTAGCAACATTTGGTAAATGGTGGATAATAATTTTTTAGGTCTAGTTACACATGCGCACAGTGTCTCAAAGGGCGTCATGGAACATAGTAGATCTGCATGCATTTTGGAGATGAGGTTTTAATATTCTCTTTAGATAATTGTATTGGATAAAGTTAAGTTTGGAGAGCCCTGGCAGTCTTTGTAGGTCGTTAAGTTCAGGGAGTGTTCCATCGGTTAGTATTTGATCAATGGAGATATTTGACCATCTGCTTGTGGTTCCCGTCCCCTCTGAAGATTTACCTATAAAAAATGACAGGATATCCGAGAGTTTGAGCAAAGGAGATATGGGCGGGGTTAAGGTATGCATTAGGTTTGTCCATATCCTCAGAGTGGCTTTAGAATGAATGTTATGGAGTGGATCCATTTCCCTAGTCAGGATGCGAGTAAGAAAGACGGATCGGAGGGGTAGAGGGGACAAAGCTTCTTCCACCTCAATCCATGGCTTGTTATCAGTTCCCCTAATTAAGTCTATCGTTCTAGATATAATTGAGGCATGGTAATACTTTTTAATGTCTGGAGCTCCCATCCCTCCCTTAGATTTAGGTAGTGTTAGGGTGCGGTATGATAAACGGGGCTTTTTGTTACGCCAAATATACGTGCAGAACATTGAATTTACTTTGTTTAAATATGTTATCGGTATTGCTATGGGAAGCATTTGAAACATATAAATGAACTTAGGGAGGATCAGACTTTTTAATAAGTTCTTCCTTCCCATCCAAGATAAACAATTGTCCTTCCAGGTCCTTATAGTTACCATTACATTTTCAAATAGAGGTATAAAATTTAATCGGAATAGGTCCTTATCCGTTCTCCCCAGTTTCACTCCTAAATATGTAATGCAACGGGAGGGCCACGTGAAGGGGTATAGAGTCTTCAATTTGGAAAGTGTTTTCGATGGTATATTCAAATCTAGTGCTTCAGATTTAGACACATTCACTTTAAAGTTGGAAAGGTGGCCAAACTGATCAAGCAGATTCCTTAAAGCTGGGAATCCACGCAGAGGTGCAGACATCAAAATCAAGAGATCATCCGCGAAAGCCGTAGTCTTAAAATGTGACTTGTTGAGTCTGATCCGCTCTATGTCCTTATGGGCTTGTATGGCATTTAACAGGGGTTCCATTACAAGTACAAAAAGTAATGGCGATAATGGGCACCCCTGTCTCGTACCATTTTTAATTGTGAATGTGTCTGTCAGTGCATCATTGATCCTAATCCGTGCTGTAGGATTTGCATACATTGCCATTACAGCTTTAGTCAGAAGTCGGGGGAACCCAAATCTAATCAGAGTTTCCTGTAAGTAGATCCAGTCCACCCTGTCAAAGGCTTTCTCCGCGTCTATTCCCAGCAGAACCAAAGGGATATTGTGAAGTTTCACATATTGCATCAAGTGCAGAATTTTATGTACGTTATCCCTTCCCTCTCTCCCCCCGACAAATCCAGCCTGGTTGAGAGAGATCAGACCCGGCAGCAAAATCGCAATTCTTCGTGCTATCATGCTAGAAAGCAACTTTAGATCGACGTTCACAGGGGCATTCCAAAGCCCAAAGGGCATCACTAGATATTCAAGGTATCCATACCGACATCTGAATGCCATCTTTCATTCATCATAGGCACCAAATTATAAGCCCCATGAAGATCCAGTTTAGAGAATATTTTAGCATGACATAGCTTTCCAATAATTTGGGTATCAAAAGTAGGATAACAATTCGGGATGGTTACTTTATTGAGTTCCCAATAGTCAATATGGGGCATTGGGGTCCCATCCTTCTTTTTTACAAAAAAGATAGGTGCCCCTTCTGTGAAGAAGGACGTATGAAGCCTTTGGCCAAGCAGTCATCAATATAATCCTTCAAGGCTTTGAGCTCAAGTGCCACCAAAGAGTATACATTACTAAAAGGAATAGCTGCCCCTGGAATCAGCTCAATAGGACATTCATAATGCCTATGTGGAGGAAGCTGATCTGCTTTCTTCTTGTCACAAATGTCAGAAAATTCTTTATACATGGAAGGTAAAGTAGATACCTGTACAGGATATTCTGAATCCAGGGACTCTGTGATGGCTTCAGTTATTGCTGAATTACTCCAGTTAATAGTCGGATACTGAGAACGCAACCAAGGGATGCTTAGAATCATAGGGAAATGAGGAGAAATTAACAAGAAAGAAAGTTGCTCCTGATGATTAGGCTCCAACAAAATGGCAAGAGGTACAATCTCCGGATCTACAGGCCCAGAAATTAAAGGTGACACATCCATTGTTTTCATGGTAATCGGAGAGGCTCTTTGCTGTATCTCAATACCATGTTCTTTGGTAAACGAAATATCCATAAAATTATTCCCTGCACCAGAGTCAATCATAGCAACACTAGAGATTCACTGTCTTGAACATAAGATCTTAATAGGGAGTGAACAATGAGAGTTATTTTCTTTCAGCAACCTGGGAGGTGTAGTCATATAGAGAGAATGAAAAACAGCATTTAATGGCAGGCTAAATTCAGATATGTCTGATTTATCATCACAGCTATCATACTCCCCTACTGCAGCTAGCACCTTGTTAGGTTGCTTGGGACAGTTGATTAGAAAGTGGTCAGATTGGAGAGGCATGGCCTGCGGCTCCATGTGAAGTCGCACTCACAAGGAGGTCCTGGTGCTTACTAAAAAGCCACAGAGTTAATGTCCTTTTAGGTCATTTTCTACCACATAGAAGCTGTCAACCTGATCACTACTACTCACAGGAAAAGCAAGGTGAGTTTGGTTGATTTTCACCCAGGAGGAACGCTTACACCGAAGGTGATCCCATCTCCCTCACAGCTCTAAGGGACCGGCGCCATCTTGGCCCCACATGTCACCGCTGATGCAGAAAATCAAGCAGGCCAGAGCGAAGGGTACTGGCAACAGCTGGCACATGGCACACTTGAAGCTGCAGTACATTACCGGAGCTGTGACCTGCATAATGGTAGGACCTGTACCGGTCTGCCCTGTGCCGCTCCACCCTGTTCCGCCTACCACAACAGCCGTGAGGGGGGTTAAGAGACTAACCTGAGTCCTGCCACATCGATCGTAGGTGTGGTGGGTGCAGGTGAGACCCGTGGTGCACATAACCTGCAGTGGAAGAGAGGAACTACTTAATTAACAGCAGGTATGAGGGGCGGAGTGATCTCTGGAGCAGAAAGAGGTCCCCGCTGCTGAAACAAAGCCCCATACTGTGGCGCAGCCTCATAAAGCTATTAGCTAACAAGCTGAAGTTGCTGTAAAGTAAATCTATCAGTATTAGTAGTCAGAAGTCACAAATCTGTTGGCACTCAAGTGCTATAACACTATAAGCTGACACCATTCGCTATAAGAAAGTCTGCAGAGGACAAAAGAACAGTGATAATCTGAGGCTCCTTTGTTGACACATTATACTTAACTAACTCACAGATAAGCCCACTACAAGGGTATCCTGCAGATAAGGGATTTACAGACATTTAAAGACTAGTTGACATACTATATGTAGGAAGTCCTTGCTACAGAGGCGAACCACTGAGTTCAGGAGACAAAGATACCGACTCTTAAGGGCCTGTCACACGCGTCAATATCGCCTGCTCGATATCGGCTGCACGTGACGTTGCAGCGATATTGACGCGTGTGACATACTGCATCAACCAGCGATAAATCGCTGGTTGATGATCGCCAGGTTTTAGAATCAGTCCTAAAACCTGGCGATTGTCGCCCGGTGGACACGCAGCATCGCTGCATGTGACACCGGGGATAGCGATATTCCAGCTCCCAGCGCCTCTCACAAGCGCTGGGAGCTGGTCTCCAAGGTACACTGCGGGTAACTAGGCAGCGCGCGCTGCCTAGATACCCGACGTGTACCTTAGTTACCAGCCTCCTCCGCTCACCCGGTGAGCGGAGGAGGCTGGTAACTAACGTACACGTCGGGTATCTAGGCAGCGCGCGCTGCCTAGTTACCCGCAGTGTACCTTGGAGACCAGGCTGCTCCCGCTTCCAGCAGGCTGGCAGCGGGAGCAGGACATCGTGGAAACGATATTTAAATCGTTTCCATGATGTCACTGGTCAATTGATCGCTGGTGAGTCTGTCTGTGTGACACCTCACCAGCGATCAGCCGTCAATGTCGTCAGCGATCAGATCGCTGACGACATTGACGCGTGTGACAGGACCTTTAGGCTGCCTTCACATTTGCGTTTGTGTCTGCATGCTGATGGCATGCAGACACGAACGCAGTGAAAAGCAGGGTCATTTTTTGTGTCCGCAGTGGAGAATGTCCGACTGCGGGCACATCAATATGGAGCTCGGGCAGCCAATCGGCGATGTCCGGGGGCGGGCCGAGGGCGGAGATCAGCGGCGGAGATCTCCTCCCCGCCGCCGGTAAGCTCCGGGACGTGTCAGCGGGGTTAAACAGCTGATTTGACAGCTGTTTGAATCTCCCGCGCCGACACCAAGAGGAGATGTCGGCTCGGGAAGATTCAAAAAGCTGTCACATCAGCTGTTTCTCCCTACTGACACCGGTAGGAGATTACCGGCGGCGGGGAGGAGGAGATCATCAGAGGCTCAGCTGATCTCCCGGTGGCCGTCGGTGATCTCCTGTGACATCACCGGCAGCCGCCGGGAGAGATTTCAATGGGTCCGCAGCGTTCTCCTGCGCTGTCAAGCGCAGAACACTGCGGACCCATTGACGCCAATGCATTGTTTTGTGCGCTTGGGGAAGCTTGCTGATTTTCCAAGGTCCCCGAGCGCACAAAAAATGCAACATCCTGCGTCCTGGGTGCGGACGGGGGACCACATACCTTCCGCATCCGCACCCGAACGCAGCAAACGCTGCCAAAAGCAGGCACTATGCGTTCCTATGTTAAACATAGGAACGCAGTGCGCATGCGCTTGACCATACGCAAATGTGAGGGCAGCCTTATTGCCTTTAATGAAGCCCTTTCTAGTTCTCTCCTACACAGACAGTGTAGCAGAGGTCGAGCAGAGCATAAAAGTGTAACACCTTCAGACTAAAAATTGTGTATGAACAGCAGTCTCTATATCGTAGAGCTGAACTGAATTGTCTCCGGGCAGGCAAGGGATCTTACCAATCAGAGATCTCTCACAAAAAAAAAAAAAGTTGTAGCCCTGCAACACACAAAAAACTCTAAGGACATAAGCTACTCACTGAAATCTACATTAGAAGGACTAGTGCACACAGTCACAAAAGCTGCTGTATGACAAATAATTGACAGCACGTCATAAGGACCAGAGGGATCATTACTGCTTACAGTGGGGTTCTCTTGCCACCAAAGCACTTCAGCGACGTTGACCCAAGATACTGAGGGCAGCAATATAAGACTATTCTGAAGTCCTAGATACATACTTTCTCCACCCCTTGAACTCCAGAAGTAGCGACTCCACCCAGGGTCATTGAACTTGTGAACAACCTAGTACCTCAAATTCAGTGAAATTAAACCCACCTAAACATCAGACCTCACTGTTACACCCTAGTTTCCCGAAATCTAATGCCTTCCAAAACCAGACCCTCTTCCACCATTCCATCTAACGAAAAAACAATGGTGCACATCAATTAAGCTCTAAGAGCAAGATACCAACTATGGCACATAATCCAGGTAAAACCCAGAAAGGAAGAGACAAACACACGAAAAGTTCACCTACACCTGAAACCTATGAGTCCTGCTTATCAGACTTAGCCAAAATTGGTGGGGAGGAGAAGAAGAGAAGCCGAGATGGATGGAGATAGAGAAAGCACTTAATCGCTCGAGAGATCTCCGATGGACACTACTCGCTTATTTATGCGACAAGACCAAGAAATTACCTAAAGAACCATCGTTAAAGGCTACCATACGCTCGTGGAGAACTCTCACCACGAAATCATACGCAACAAATCATAAACCGTCTCCACGTTGGATCTCAGTTTACCTCCTACCAGCTCTATCGGTAGATATAGATGTAAGTGTATGGACCAATTGTGGAATCCATACTCTCTCAGACTTACTTGATGACAATATGCAACTCAAATCCTTTGCAAGTCTTAGAACCAAGTTTAATTTTCCAAGTGAAGAGGTTGGGAACTGGAACAAAATAAAACATACACTCAATAAAAATAATCTCCCGCTAAACATAACTCAACTTTTCCGTTTTAACCAATCGAACATCTTTTGGTCTTTCAAGTCTATTTACAAAGAACGGAACCTTGATTTTTCATTTTCCAGCACTTCTAACCTAGGTGCATGTAGTAAGGAACTCCAAATCTCTCTCCCTGCTGATCTAATTGAAGATACACTCAAAATAGTTTACAAAAGTCTCTCATCTTCAGTTCTTTTGGAATCTTACTACAAAACCTTGACTAGGTGGTATTTCACCCCTACAAGACTCCATAAATTTTCGGAAACTATATCACCATTGTGCTGGAGGAACTGTGGAAAACCTGGCACAATGGCTCACATATTCTGGGATTGTCCCATCCTGCGCCCATTTTGGAGGAAAATACAACTTCTAATCTCCAACATAACAGGGATCGACTTGGACCTCTCGCCAGAACTCGCGCTGCTCCTGATAGGAATAAACGTAGTACCACCTGAGCTCAGAACGCTCATTATACACATTTTGATTGCCTCAAAAAATGGTGTAGCGGCTCGATGGAAAGACCCGGATCCACCAACGTTTGAAACAATACTGGGGACTATTGCAGCTCACAATGTGTATGAATACACGTTCGCTCTGAGGAACAATCTTCAAGGAAAGTACAGTAACAAGTCGTTAACGTGGAACCAGTTTTTCTTTCAACAGGATGCCCCCATAATATAAACTTAATCGAATTTGCTTCCAACATGCTATGAGCGAAGTTTAGTTGAGCATAACTTTAAAGTATTTTTCTCTCCCTCCCTTCTCCCCTCCCCCCCTTCCTTTCCCACCACCCACCCTCCAACTGCACATGTTTATAAGAATGACACAATTAGTTAGGGTTATGGTCTATTGTTAGTTGTTAACTTGACTCTTGTATTCTAATGTGTGGTTATCTTAATGTATCGCTACTTGTTATGACCACCTTGTAAGTTTATATCTAATTCAATAAAAAAACGTTGAACAAGAAAGTGGTCAGATTGACCGCAGTAGAAGCATAGACTTTCCCAGAGGCGGTGCTCCTAGCATTTGGTACGCTCATGCCTATGCATGGAGTCAATTTGTAAGGGCAGCTCCTCTGCCTCCTGAGGTGTTTTACATGTAGGCTCTTTGGGAGGAAGACAAACGTTAGACATACGATTAAATATCAGCCAATTTCTCCTGACTATGCTCAGTAATGTGAATGTCTATGCATACACAATTCTGAATAAACGTTTCTAGCTCTTGTGGTGACTCTGAACAGGCGAATTCATCTTTTACAATACTAGGCAGACCTCTCGTAAAAATAGGCAATTGTGCTTAACTGTCCCAATTAGTATCTACCGTTAATCTCCTAAATTCAGTAGCATATTGAATAACAGAACATTTACCCAGGCATTAAGATAGTAAAGTGGTCTCAGCAGTTGCGTGGCGATTAAGGTCATCAAACATTAATGTCATAGCAACCGAAAAATCATCCAAAGCATTTAACGTGGATAATGAGACTCGATCATCGGATTCGCCCAAGTGAATGCTTGTGAGGTCAGCAACATAATTATACATAATACCTTGGATCTATCAGTATGGAATCGGTCAGCATGCACATCAAAATATAACATACATTGATTTGCAAATCTGCAAAATTTTTCGCGATTGCCATTATATCTGAATGGTGGCAACTTAGGTGGACTGGCTGGCGGCGGTAGCCCAGAGGGTAAAGTCACTTGTGCCGCCATTTGCGTACTTATGTCCTGAAAAACCTGCCTGTACTGGGACTCCAAGCCAGCAAGTTTGTTTTCCTGGGCTGCCGTTTGTACAAACACTAGTCCATTGTGTTCAATGCCTCCAAGTTTGTTTTGCAGACCCGCCACATCTTTCTACAGAGATCTAAGGCTGCCTTCAGACTTGCAGATGCCTCTGCAGCGTTTTGCAGAGGCATCTGCAAGTATCTACATGCAGACCGCGGCCCCTGGTGCGGACGGAGTGTGTGATCTGTACGCGGCATCCGCCTGCGCACAGATCACTAATGGCGGGCAATGAGAGCGCACGGCGGTCTGCAAGCATCTGCAGACCGCCGTGCGCTCCATTATAAACATAGGGGCCGCTGTCTGCATGCAGATACTTGCAGATGCCTCTGCAAAACGCTGCGGAGGCATCTGCAAGTCTGAAGGCAGCCTAATCATGGCGAAAACCTGCTCTAATTTGTAGTCATTGCTCTAGCAGACTCCTTTAGTGGCTAGAGTATCCTGTAATAGTTATGACGGATAAGTCAGGAGTCTTTTTACGTGGAGCAAAGATACAATAGAACACAGTATACAGTGAAAATGTCTATATTATAACACACGGTGAAAAACAACAAAGCACAGAGAACAACTCCAAGTTCATAAACACACAGTGAAGATATAAAATGAAACCTTATGAAATAATCTGTTAAAAAAACCTCAGCGAAAAATGCAATCAGTGGAGCAGTCTATTAAGTGCAGTTTACACTTGGAGATGTAACAGGATAGTGTATTTTAAGTCCAAACACAGATGTATAAGCAAGTCTATATAACACATTAAATCATCCATGGAGGCCTGGGAAGGTAGTCTTAGAAAGTTCAGAATCAGATGCTGAGGAAATTACTGGAGTCCAGAAGTGCAGAACAGCCTCATGCTCAGCATCTATTTAAACATAGGAAGCAACAGAGCAGAAACCATCTTACATGTCAGCAAAGGCAGGTGAAACAAGATCTGTAGCAGAGGGAGTAGCATGAGCAACCAGAAGCAGAAGGAATGCTGGCACAGGGGTAGGTAGCAGAACCTCTAAGTGGAGCAATCAGGAGATTCACACAGGTTTGCAGGAATAGGCAGAGAACTTGAGAAGCCACTAGAAACAGAAAACACGGCAGAATACTCTGGCACTGACTAGAAGCTGGGGTGAGGTTTATAAAGGCAGGAAGACAAAGGGCACATGAGGCAAAGGACGCCATCTTGGAAGAGGGCAATAATACCCAAAAGGTCATCAGAATATGACAGTCCTGACAGTGACACAAGTCAAGCAGTAGGAGCAATGGCTGAGCACATTTTTCTTGTTTTATTATCGCTGTATTATTCAACCATCGTGTACCTTTTAATAGCCGTTAGAGGAGTTTAGCTCCGCCGGTTTCTGTTAACCTGTTAAATTCTGCTATCAAACTATGACAGTGAAATTTACAGAGCTGATGCCAGGGAGGTGCTGTTCTAACTGCCCGCCAGCGGTGCTGCGACCCTGGCCATGAGGTGCCAATGGCGTACTGCTGTACTGAAGACCACTTACCTGTTATGAGGGTGTTCCATCCAGGCTTTAATAAGAGACTGAATTTGTTCTACAAATAGCAGTACTGTAGTTTTGCTGTTTATAGTACAAGCAATAGGGGACTTGAACCTGCAATTGTCCTAAGGGGACTAACGAATACATTGAAAAGGTAAAAATATCTTTTAACAAATATTGAAATATAAAAATTTATATCAGCCCTCTTTTTCCACATTAGAAATAAAGAAATATGAAAAATACACACATGGTATGTCCACATAACTCTAATCTATCAAAATACAAAGTTTATTACCCTCCAAACGTACAACTCGTCCTGCAAAAAATAAGCCTACAAATGACTATATTGTGGAAAAATGTAAAAAATGTAAAGTCTCTTAAAAGGCTTCGATCGGGAGTCACACAGAACATAAGTAAAAAGTGCAGTTGTTCCTTGCACTGCAAAATTGAGTAGTTTTTGAATTAAAACAATACACCAAAGAAACACTCATCAAATCTGCACCAAAAATTCATAAAAGCTGTTAGCTATTCTGCATTTTTGGTACAAACATATACAAAAGAAAAAACTACAGCATTTCCACACATGGGAATAAGGTCTAAGGATTTTTTTTCCTACCTGAAAGAAAATTTCAGTCTTCAGTCTATATTGTATTAATTATTTACTTTTACATTTTCTCTAGAGTCAGCCACTTGGTAATAAAGTAGAAATGGAAATTGCAAGTATGTTGGAAAAAAATTCAACGCTCCTCAAATTTGGTTATCATTTCACCCAACAAGGACCGAGATTGCGAGCATCTACTGCCATGATGAACAATAATGATCTCGGTAAGATGATGACACGGATACTGGGTAATATATTTGACATCTGTAAATGATTGATTATTCAGAATGTTTTCGTTTTCTACTGACATAGAGACCTGTTGTTTCCTTGGAGGTCTTAATACAACTTGTTCCTTCCACGTCTTAGAATATTGTATTAGATGTAGCGCTTGCCACAAGTTGGTTATGTCGTCCATGTAGCTGGCACCTATGTAAGATAGTAATGGCAAGATTTAACAATTCATAGTTCAGGAAAATGCAAATCTCTACTGGGACAAATATAGAATAAACTACTACTTGTAATCTACTATATAATCGTGTAATGTTCTCTGTCTGTCACGAAAATCCGGGCGGACCAATCAGCCCCTAGCGCGCGATTTCTGTAGACAGACAGAAAGAGAACAAAAGTTGGCGAGCCGCTAGCGTGGCGCAGCGACTCCCACCGCAGCCTCATGTTACTAACCCCCGCCACAATCCCACCCCCGCCACTGACACCGGGGGCTGCCAGGGTCGGTGCTCCCAGGGTGCAGGGAGCGCGCATCCTGCGGCTCCTCCACACTCTCCTGCTTCCTATGGCCGCACAGTCTGTACAGACTGTGCGGCCATAGGATGATCACGGGTGTCCGCCTCCTGTCAGTGCAGCTGGGTGGCAGCAGCACATGACACCGGGATCATCCTGCACACCGCCGCCTCTGCGCCCGCCTCCTCCACACCTACTCTTCAGGACAAACCAGCATGAGGGCCAGCACTGCGACAGCCAGGGGATGCAGAGGTGAGAGCCCGTGTGTGTGTGTGTCTGGCTGTGGTTGTGAGTCTGTGTGTGGGTGTGAAACAAGAGTATAGCCTGGGCACACCAAAATAGAGTAATGTGAACAACACGTACGTCTAAGTGAAAAAAGTGTTAATTTTATTTTTGCCACTCAATACATGTACCGACGTTTCGGCTCGCAGGCCTTCATCAGGGTACTACGAAAGAAACAATACATAAAGCAAAATTAGCATACGAAGCGTATAATTCAAATGAAGTGGTGATTGTGTCCGTGATATCACCTAGTGAACTCGCCGTTGGTGACAAAAAAAGGGGGGATAACACAGTGTGTAAAAAGCAAATCTATATAGGTATCATGTGAACAGTGACTGTAAACTGTTTGTCTGATTGTTCATCATTTCTTCCTTTTTTTCATTTCCTTTTTCATTACATCTCATTATGTAACTTATTCCCTCCAGATGATATCCCCTGGTGTATGCACTTTATATCGTTTCTTGATATCACATTTTTCCTGGCGCTTTTCTTCATTTTGCCATTTGTGGCTCTTCCCTTTCTTCTGTTCAGTGCCTACTCCTCTTACTTTTTTTGATTTTCTTCCTTATACCATCCCCCCATAGGATCTACTCTGGATCATTATCCTCTTGAACCCCAGCTTTCATGTTTTCCTACCACCCTTTACAATTTGTGGTAATTATTTGCATTTTTTCTTGAACTTCTGTTCCTATTCTATGGCCTTATAGTTCATACTTATTCCTCTGCTTTTCCCCTCCTGTTTAGTTTAGACCACATACCCGAGACACCTTACCATCACCATTGATTGATGTTGCGCTTCCACTATCACCCTTAGCCTGATACCTATATAGATTTGCTTTTTACACACTGTGTTATCCCCCCTTTTTTGTCACCAACGGCGAGTTCACTGAGGGGATATCACGGACACAATCACCACTACATTTGAATTATACGCTTCGTATGCTAATTTTGCTTTATTTATTGTTTCTTTGGTAGTACCCTGATGAAGG
>JARQOC010000003.1:464724634-464791707 GCA_033576535.1 Allobates femoralis
CCGCATTATTCTCCCCTTGCTTTTTTCATTTCACCACAATGCTTTTTTTCTCTGCTCAGAACTTGGTTGCAATGGCTATTTTCTTTACCCTATTTACAGTATATTACATTATTCTCAGTAATGTGAAACAATATTCTATGTGTACATATTTAAACATGTCCGATTATAAATTAGCACTGCTCCTTACAGACAGTAATGTTTTAACTCGACTACGTATGCCAAAACAAGGAAAAAGTACATTTTTTATTTTAGATAAAAAGTAAAAAAAAAAAAATCACACTCAGTTTTGCTATATTTTTTTAAATTTTTATTTGCTTACCCAAATCTTGCTAAATTATGAACAATAAACTTAGCAAAAATACCAAATTATACTCCTTCTCTGATTGGCAAAACCTTATTTGATACGTTACAGATCATGGAAACACAAGGCTGACTGGTATACTGTACATACTTAATTTCAGAGTAAATAAATTGACGCTACAACCGGATGGATAAACAAGGCCGTGGGCTTTATTAAGGTTAAAATAAATTATTAAATTAAATAATAACCATTTAATTTCATTTTCCAAAATGAACCAAAGCTATATTTTAATAGCATTACATCCATATCAAACTTCTATTATATAATTGCCGTAGCGACTTCCGTCGTGTCCGGCGCTACTTCCGTGGCTTTGTTCGCATGGCTCGGCCCTCTCTCTCTCTCTCTCTCCTCTCTCTCTCTCTCTCCTCTCTCTCTCTCTCTCTCCTCTCTCTCTTCTCTCTTCTCTCTCTCTCTCTCTCTTCTCTCTCTCTCTTCTCTCTCTTCTCTCTCTCTCTCTTCTCTCTCTCTCTCTCTCTCTCTCTCCTCTCTCTCTCTCTCTCTCTCTCTCTCCTGCACCACCATCCCTGACCATGATACAAAGTATTGCACACATGATACATTGTAATCAGACTCCTGCACCCTGAGCCCCACAGTGATCATCAGCCCCAGGCACCTGCACCCTGAGCCCCACAGTGATCATCAGCCCCACAGTGATCAGGCTCCTGCACCACCATCCCTGACCATGATACTAAGTATTGCACAAATGATACATTGTAATCAGCTGTACCTCCGCCCTGCTGGATCTGAGATCTGCAGCTGTCAGCTCATTGCTCTGTCACATCCATCTCTTCTTCTGCAATCAGTAATGGGGGAAGCAGAGGCTGCAGAATCAGGTCAGTGCAGGCAGGATCGCTGGGCACAGACCAGATCACAGGGATCCACTCTCCCCAGATATAGCTCTCCTGATCTCAGCCTGGTGACACACTGCTGCCTGCTGCCTCCAGCTCTGCTGGGTCCTACACTCCACCCCACATCACACTGACTGCTGCTGAATCACACAGACCCCCAGCAGCAGCTGCAGCACCGGGAGGAGGGCGGGATCCTGCACTAAGGTACAGATCCTGCTGCCAGGCTCTACTGAAACAGAGGTAGGGAAGATGGATTTGTCAGATGTAACAGAATTGGGGTTGTCAGGTGTAGGAGAATTGGGGTTGTCAGGTGTAGCATAATTGGGGTTGTCAGGTGTAGCAGAATTGGGGTTGTCAGGTGTAGGAGAATTGGGGTTGTCAGATGTAGCAGAATTGAGGTTGTCAGATGTAACAGAATTGGGGTTGTCAGGTGTAGGAGAATTGGGGTTGTCAGATGTAACAGAATTGGGGTTGTCAGGTGTAGGAGAATTGGGGTTGTCAGGTGTAGCATAATTGGGGTTGTCAGATGTAGGAGAATTGGGGTTGTCAGCTGTAGCATAATTGGGGTTGTCAGATGTAGGAGAATTGGGGTTGTCAGGTGTAGCATAATTGGGGTTGTCAGATGGAGCAGAATTGGGGTTGTCAGATGGAACAGAATTGGGGTTCTCAGGTGTAGGAGAATTGGGGTTGTCAGATGTAGCAGAATTGGGGTTGTCAGGTGTAGCAGAATTGGGGTTGTCAGGTGTAGCAGAATTGCGGTTGTCAGGTGTAGGAGAATTGGGGTTGTCAGATGTAGCAGAATTGGGGTTGTCAGGTGTAGGAGAATTGGGGTTGTCAGATATAGCAGAATTGAGGTTGTCAGATGTAACAGAATTGGGGTTGTCAGGTGTAGGAGAATTGGGGTTGTCAGATGTAACAGAATTGGGGTTGTCAGATGTAACAGAATGGTGTAGCAGAATTGGGGTTGTCTGGTGTAGCAGAATTGGGGTTGTCAGGTGTAGCAGAATTGGGGTTGTCAGGTGTAGCAGAATTGGGGTTGTCAGATGGAGCAGAATTGGGGTTGTCAGACGTAACAGAATTGGGGTTGTCAGACGGAGCAGAATTGGGGTTGTCAGACGCCAGAAGCCCAACGTACACCCCGATGAGCTATGCCCGCGAAGCGGCCATTACTCGGCCCTGCACCCCGCACCGCGAGCAATGCTTCGCCCAGCTATAGACATCGGCACAGACAAAGCGGCGGACCCACGTTGATATCCACCATACAAACATATGTAGTTAATGGAAAGATATCATGGAACAATTGGATTTTTATTTTAAACTCTTAATAAATAAACTATACACAGATTCTAGAATCCCGATGCAATCGCATCGGGCTCACAGCTAGTTGTTATATAAATACCATGAAACATACCAAAACCATCCCAACACATATTGGAACATTTTTACTCCTCTAATAATGCCTCACGACAATTAGAAAATAAATGACAAAACCAAGTAATAAAATACCTTTGCGAACTCAGCCTCAATAATATCATAGGCCATTCGTTACAAAAGGTTTTAATAAAAAAATTTTTTTTTTTTTTTTTTTTTTTTTATTAAAAACAAACCATAATCACAGGGAGGGAGGGTGGGTCTCAAATTCTGTCAGAGGTCTGACTGACCCTCTGACAGAAAATCTCTATTTATATCCACACTGCCACACAAACATTACTGACCAATCAGTAAACATTAGCCATCAGGCTAAACCATTGGCTGGACTCCAGCCAACCACTACTAGTTGCCATGCACTGACCCTAAGTCCATGGCAACACATGACTGCCTCAATGCTTAACCCAATAAGGTTATCACAGCCTGTGTTGCCATGTTGTCCCCCGCAATCTGCTCAGGGGACAATACATGGAAACACAAGGCTGACTGGTATACTGTACATACTTAATTTCAGAGTAAATAAATTGACGCTACAACCGGATGGATAAACAAGGCCGTGGGCTTTATTAAGGTTAAAATAAATTATTAAATTAAATAATAACCATTTAATTTCATTTTCCAAAATGAACCAAAGCTATATTTTAATAGCATTACATCCATATCAAACTTTGTTATATAAATACCATGAAACATACCAAAACCATCCCACCCGGGCAGCACATAGCTATGTGCAGCCCCCCCAAACACGCCCAAGACCTTGTTCAACCATAGTCTGTAAACCAAGGTTGAAAACATCACATCCGATATCGCTCAAATGAACTCCATCATTACGATACATTCCTGAAAGAAAACCTTCCAAATCCACATGACTGACGGTAAGACCGTCCCCCAGAACAAGAAATAAACCTTTCCAGAAGCCGATTGACCCGCTTCCGGATACCTTCCATAAATGTGAACGGCTCCGCTTTCCACACCAAACGAGGAACGATCTCGGAAAAAAACAACTCCGAAAAAGGAAACATGGAACGAATGAGACCAATATCTCTCTTAAAATTACTCAGCAGGTCCAAAGTTGGTATTTTTCTGATATCGTTGCCTCCTATGTGTATCACTAGAAGATCCGGAAGCGGGAAGGCAACCGAAATTTCACTTAAATACTTACATAAATCCCGAAGTCGTAATCCCCTAAAACCAAACCAGAAAATCAGGGCTTGTGTAAAATCAAATGATAGGTTTTCTGTGTAACTTCTCCGAGACGCCCTCTTCTGGGCCCAATAAACGTAGGAATGACCTACTATCCAAACTATAATTGGTCCTAAAAAAGATGATAAAAAAGTTAAACCAACAAATTCGGGCGAACATACAATCTTGCTCTATGTGACTTCCACCTCCCCAAACGCTGGATGGATTGGGAACTTAACCCTGCACAAGCAGCTGTTGCGGCAGCTCCGATCCTAAAAGAATGAGACGAGAAGCGAAGATGGCTCATGTTCAACCGATGAAAACATTTTTTAAGGACTGAAGAAAATTGAAATACCGTCAATGGATCACCACACTCATGGATAAACAGAGAACCCTGAGTGGGGCGACGGATCTCCAACCAATGACGCATGTTACGACAAGGGCAATGAAAAGAATTTGGAAGTGAATTGAGCTTCACCGACATACCCGTACCCAATTGGTCTGTCTTGGATCTTCGAACCAAAACCAAGATATAATTGTTGAACAATGAGACATCCTCGATTCTCAGTCCAGAAAATTTAAGTTTACTATACGATACCACCTCACCGATCCTAAAAGCTCCAAAAAACATTAGAATAAAACAAGTACGAAATAAGGAGACTTCGTAGTCATTAAAACAAACATCCTTTAATATAAACCACAATTTCTTTAAGACTTCCAAAGAAATAGGACGCCGAGTGTCCGGCATAGAATTCCCCTTATGAACACCCTTCAGAAACTGGCGAACGAGAAACATATCCGACAAAGAATCGCCTCCAAATAGTTGATGAAAAAAGGACACCCCATAAATGATTTTCGGCAAGCTGGAGTGACTGCGACCCGATTGCATAAGGTCTTCACATAATTTAAGCACAACACCGGCGTCATTAGTAACTGCAGGAATGTGCTTTGCTGAACAAAAAGAAGACCAGTCCCGCCATGCGGCCGCATAAGAGGCCCATGTTGAGGGAGCTACGGAATTCCTAAGAAAACCTGTTATTGGTCCTCCAAGACTGTCCAGAGACCCGAAGGGCAATCCCTCCCGCAGTGAGCCGCTGCCGGAAAGGACCCGCGGGAATCCACCCATTGCTGCCAGGAAAGAAACAGCGCTGACATATTAATAGACTCAGAAACATGAGTCGCCTTCAGCCAGATATTAAACTGAAGGCAAGACAAAACCAACCACGAAGAAGACGGCAAATAAACTTGCATTTTGAAGAAAGCGAATTAATTACAAAAACTGACCCTGGAGTAGGAAAAGAAAACACAATACGTTTATTGGCCAAACTCGGGCCCCAAAGCTCTAGAATTATTAATAATGCTACCAAATCCAAAAGTACAGGGGATTTGCAGAAACCTCGTTCAACAAACGAGAAAGGCCAATGAGAAGCACACCATTCTTGGCCGTACAATAACCCAAAACCGCAAAGAGAGTCCACATGAAGAAACAAAGCTAAAGAAGAAGCCGAAACAAAATCATCTTGCAAACAACATATACCAGTAAATGTAGTTAAAAACTCATGCCACACAGAGAGATCGTCCTTCAGCGAACGAGTCACACGAATATGACAACCCGCGGACGAGACGCCTTTGGTAGCTTCGTAAAGGCGCCGTAAAAATGGGCGACCCATCGGTAAAATGTGCAATGCGAAGTTCAAACTACCCAACAAGGATTGAAAATCCCGTAATGTTGCTTTATCTTTCCCCAACATATCGGCTACTAATCTTTTTAATTTTGCTAACTTTTCCTCAGATAAACTAAACTCCATCTTAACGAAATCAATCGTGATCCCTAAATATTCCAATTTCGTACAAGGAAACACAGTTTTATCCGAGGCTAAAGGGACTCCGAAATGCTGCATTAACTGTAAAAAACGAGAAAGAAGACGAAAACAATCATCAAAACACCCCGGGCCCACGAACAGAAAATCATCCAAATAATGTAATACGGCGGCCGACGTAAAATCTGACCCCACTGCCCAAGATAAAAAAGTCGAAAATGATTCAAAATAAAAACAGGAAAATGAAAAACCCATAGGGAGACAACGATCAAAATAAAACCCACCATCAAAATAAAAACCCAACAAATTAAAACCCATCGGATGAACAGGCAAAAGCCGCAAAGCCGACTGAACATCTGACTTGGCTAACAAACAATTTGTTCCAAAACGACGCAATAAATCAACCGTGTATTCAAAACGAATATACTTTACCGCAGCTGTTGAAGGATCAACCTGATCGTTAAGGGATCCCCCTTTCGGAAAAGACAAATGGTGTATAATACGGAAAGAACCAGGTTCCTTTTTAGGGACCACCCCTAAAGGGGAAATCCTAAAATCCTCAAACGGAGGATCAGAAAAAGGACCAGCTATCCTACCCAACGACAGCTCCTTCGCAATATGACGCTCCACTGCCGAAGGATGTTGAAGGGCAGAAACCAAGTTCTTTCCAACCACACACCCATTACCCGAAAAAGGAAGAACAAAGAAAGCGTCACGAAAACCGTCAATTAGCAAAGTTGCCGCCTCCCTGTCTGGAAAATTGCTTAGCCATGGTAGCATGTTTTCCAGAATCACCGGAGTCACTGCTTTTAACCGTAGGATTCCCGCCTGAGGCAGTGGCTTGGGCAGACATATTCTGTTTACGAAAACATTTGACAGCTGGGTGACTACCGGCACAAAACGAGCATTCGTGCTTAAAACGGCAGGAATTAGCCCATTTGCACGAAGAATCGTTGAACGCAAAACATACTCCTTTGCGCGAAGCAGAGGGCACAGCAGGTTTATTGGGTTGCGTACGCTGCGGCAACATTAAATTAAGCCAAAGTCCAACATCCTTAACGCCCCAAGAAATGGTGGGGTGTACGGCAAGCTTTTGACGGAATGACTCATCATAGTGTAGCCACGCCGACCCCCAAAATTCCTATAGGCTTCCAAAATAATGTCAAGGTGCTGGAAAAGGCCAGTACAACACGAAGACGATTTTTCGCCCAAAACCGCAGAAAAAATTGCAAACGCTTGCAACCAATGAAAAGATTTGTACGGTTTGCGTTTATCCAAATCGTGTATAGATTTGTCATCTTTTCTCTCTCCCCTGTGCGGAAGATCCCTGGACACTGGAAGGAGAGAAAAGATATCAACAAACTCTCGGTTCCAAATTCTCTCCTTAACAGCAAGAGGAAGATGGAACCCCAAAGGAGAAACCTCACAGACGAGGGCTTCCTTAAATGCAAGATCGGACACAGCCGAAGACCGCACATCTGAATGGTCAACTAATACCCTCGACCTTCTCTCCCCAGTTTTTTCAGGTAGCCCGAGAGCTTCGGCGACAGCTCTGGCCACCAAAGACTTAACCGAATCTAAATTAACCTGTGGATGGGAAAAAGAACCAGTCTCACCATGACGAGCTTGCAACTACGGCGGACGAGAAGAAGGTAGTCCAGACGCCTGACGGACATCAGTAGCAGCAGGAGGCACTGCAGGACGAGAAGCAGATCCGCAGACGAGTTCCTCTTCAGAAGACGGCTCTGACGATGACCAGACCCGGCGAGCTTCATCAGATGCTGTCAGCGGTGGCATGGGTAGAGAGGATGCTCCCGGTAAAGACAGTACTTGTGCAGGTCGACTGGCAGCAGCAGGGTTAAAAGCACAAGAAGCGCTTGCAGCACCTGTCAAAGAACAGGGGCCCGCATTCCTGTCCCAGGCAGACAAATCTAGAGGGGTAAACTGCACCTGATTAGCTTGAGCCAGCTCTGCACTTGGCTGCTCCAAAACCAGGCTTCTATTCTGCCCAGCAGCCGCCCTTAGAAATTCAAAATTCCCGGGGCCAGCAGCTGCTGAATCCTGTGCACCATCGCGTGTCCTTTTCCTAGACTGCCGAGAGGGGGCGCAGTCACCACATACCAGTCTCTTATCGCGGGATGAGGGAACGCCTCGCGATGTTGCCTTCTTCTTCTTGGAACCGGACGGCCGATTGGAAACGCCGGTTCCCCGCTGCGGTGGAGGAGATGGAGAATATCGCCTGTTGGCCTGGCGGAGAGTACGGAGGCTGCGCCCGTCAGCTGGCGGCAGCTCCGCGCCGAACGAAGACGGAGGCAATGCTTCAGCTCCCGCAGTCCCTGAGACATCAGAGGTAACGGATGATACGAGGGACAAGCAAGACCGCAACCAGGCCTCGCCGCCCGGCTGCCTGGCCTTAGCTATAAGTTCAGCCATTAGGTCTTCCATCTCAAATTCTGTCAGAGGTCTGACTGACCCTCTGACAGAAAATCTCTATTCATATCCACACTGCCACACAAACATTACTGACCAATCAGTAAACATTAGCCATCAGGCTAAACCATTGGCTGGACTCCAGCCAACCACTACTAGTTGCCATGCACTGACCCTAAGTCCATGGAATCACATGACTGCCTCAATGCTTAACCCAATAAGGGTATCACAGCCTGTGTTGCCATGTTGTCCCCCGCAATCTGCTCAGGGGACAATACATTATCTTGTTTTTCCATCACTAAAATGAATTGGCACTTTTTTTTTTTTGTATTTTTGCCAAACCTCAGAAAAGTGGTGAGAAGATATTCTTTTAAGGCCACGTGCACACGCTGAGTATTTGATGAGTTTTTTTACCTCAGGATTCGTAGACAAAACCAGGAGTGGATAATACAGAAGTGGTGCAGGTGTTTCTATTAGACTTCTCCTCTGATTGCTCCACTCCTGGTTTTGTCTACAAATCCTGAGGTAAAAAACTCATCAAATACTCAGCGTGTGCACGTGGCCTAATAGGATAATGCCTTTGGTCTTTAATCCATTGAACCTGCCACGATCAGTAGATGCCAGCATAGGGACCCTAGGTCGCAATCCTTGAACTATCTCTGTCCTCTTTCCTCCTTACATGTGCCTAGATTGCTGGACACATAGGGTATGGTAGGATTAGAACAGTAGTTTTTGCCGCCATTGATGAATTACACAGTTGTTGCTGGGTTTCTTTCAACCTTCTATCTTCCTTGCTCCTTGTGATTTTTTTCTAAAGCTGGTAGTAATGTACTTGAGGTCATGTTCACATATTGCATTTATGCTGTGGATTTTCCTATTGGATTTCCAGGTGAATAATCCGCAGTATATTACAGTAGCAAAAAAGCAAAAAAGTTTTCAAGAAATCTCAAAGTTTTTGATGCAGTTTTTAGAGCCAGAGGCCAAATTGGGTTGTAAAGAAATCAGAAATGTAAAGAAGTGGCCTTACTTCTCCTGCTCTATTGAAAAATCTAAGAAATTGTTACTTTATAATAAGAAAAGAGTCCAGCTCACCCCTTAATGTTCCTGGCATACATGGTCCATGATACTTCTCGATTAAGACTCCTGGATCGAGACTTTTTAGTCGAAACGTGTGGGATTAATCTTCTGCTGGGTCACTCCACTGTCTGCCACAAGATGTTTTAACTTGAAGAACATAAAATCTACTGGCTTTATCACATCTGACCCTCCTCACTGGAGAATTTTTTTCATTGTTTGAAATTATTACTTTACTTTGTACAAAACTGCAGTATTGTATTTTTTTTTTTTAATTTTTACATGAAAAAAGTATTTTATTGTAACATGCAGTTACTAGAATTAAAGAGACATGACACTAAATCAGGAAGCTTATATTCGGAATGTGGGGAAGTAGTATATATCTAGGTACTGTATATCTAACTAACCTGATGTATAATTTACATTTAATCAGTCAAGCCAAACTATCACAAACTGTCCTCTGATTGTAAAGTTAAACATTGATTATGGAATCCGAGTAGAAGGTGATTTAAGAATTGCATTTTTGCCATAAATATATGCATTTAAGCAACAAAAATGCAACCCAGAAGTAACCAAATCCTTTGCAATATAAAGAGAAGTGGGAGGCAGTAATTGTTACAAAATGTTGGATGCCTATTATATTTACAGAAAAAAGTGACTATCCATAACATTTATGTTTTTCTTAACAGTGAGGAAGAGAAGGTTGGCCGACCTGGATGGCCCAATATTTCCAAAATGCCGAAGTGGTGTGTAAAACAAAGGTGAAGAGAGTACCACTCAGCAGGACCCTTTCATTAGGAGTGTATGCCAGGGTGCAGAATACTAATGCCAGAGTGAAAGCCCAACATCTGTATTTCATACCTCAGCACTCCACAATGCCAGATTTTATGCACCCATATAGTGCAATATAATGTCACCAAGGAGAAGAAATACACAACAACCCTAACTTCTGGAGATTCTTAATTGCAGACCAACCTAATATTGCTGTACCTATTTTGCTGTTGGTGTTTCTTGCATATTAGGGATCAACACATTGGTTATTTACATACACAAGCAAAATGGTAACAATATTTTGAACTTTTGAATTTCAGGCTCTATATTTCACCATCCCCTATAGCGTTCAGTATCAGACTACCTTCACTTTATAGACAATCATCTTGGCAATTTCATAATTTGACTTACAACTATTTAGTATATGATTAGTTATGCAGATCATTGTCATGTAAATGCATTGTTACGGTTTTCCTCCTGATATTTGAAAAAAATAAACCATATTCTTCTTGTATATTGCACATTACAACCTGTTCTCACATTCCCTAATAGCTCAGTGTGGTATTACAACCCCTGGCAAAAGTTATGGAATCACCTGGCTCGGAGGATGTCCATTCTGTTGTTTAATGTTGTAGAAAAAAAGCTGATCACAGACATGGCACAAAACTAAAGTCATTTCAAATGTCAACTTTAAGGCTTTAAGAAACACTAAAAGAAATCAAGATAAAAAATGTGGTAGTCAGTAAGGGTAATTTTTTTCAGACCAAGCAGAGGGAAAAAATTATGGAATCACTCAATTCTGAGGAAAACATTATGGAATCATGAAAAACAAACACACAAAGAACACTCCAATACATCAATAGTATTTTACTGCACCACCTCTGGCTTTAATAACAGCTTGTAGTCTCTGAGGCATGGACTTAATGAGTGACAAACAGTACTCTTCATCAGTCTTGCTCCAACTTTCTCTGATTGCTGTTGCCAGATCAGTTTTGCAGGTCGGAGCCTTGTCATGGACCATTTTCTTCAACTTCCACCAAAGATTTTCAATTGGATTTGCAGGCAATGACATTGACCTTATGTGTCTTCTTTCACGGAATGTTTTCACAGTTTTTGCTCTATGGCAGGATGCATTATCATCTTGATAAGTGATTTCATCATCCTCAAACATCCTTTCAATTGATGGGATAAGAAAACTGTTCAAAATATCAATGTAAACTTGGGCATTTATTGAAGATATAATGACAGCCATCTCCCCAGTGCCTTTACCTGACATGCAGCCCCATATCATCAATGAGTGTGGAAAGTTGCATGTTCTCTTCATGCAGTCATCTTTATAAATCTCATTGAAACTGCACCAAACAAAAGTTCTAGCATCATCACCTTGCCCAATGCAGATTCGTGATTCATCACTGAATATGACTTTCATCCAGTCATCCACAATCCACGATTGCTTAGCCCATTGTAACCTTGATATTTTTCTCTTTAGGTGTTAATTATGGCTTTTCTGTATGTAAATCCCATTTCCTTTAGGCTGTTTCTTACAGTTCGGTCACAGACATTAACTCCAGTTTCCTCCCATTCGTTCCTTATTTGTTTTGTTGTGCATTTCCTGTTTTGAAGACATATTGCTTTAAGTTTCCGGTCTTGACACTTTGATGTCTTCCTTGGTCTACCAGTATGTTTCCCTTTAACAACCTTCCCATATTGTTTGTATTTGGACCAGATTTTAGACACAGCTGACTGAACAACCAACATCTTTTGCAACATTGCATGTTGATTTACCCTCATTAAGAGTTTGATAGTCCTCTCCTTTGTTTCAATTGACATCTCTCATGTTGGAGCCATGAGTCATGTCAGTCCACTTGGTGCAACAGCTCTCCAAGGTGTGATCACACCTTTTTAGATGCAGACTAACAAGCAGATCTTATTTGATGCAAGTGTTAGTTTTAGGAATTAAAATTTACAGGGTAATTCCATAATTTTTTCCTCAGAATTGAGTGATTTCATATTTTTTTTTCCCTCTGCTTGGTCTGAAAAAAGTTACCCTTACTGACTACCACATTTTTTATCTTGATTTCTTTTAGTGTTTCTTAAAGCCATAAAGTTGCCATTTGAAATGACTTTAATTTTGTGCCATGTCTGTGATCTGCTTTTTTCTACAACAATAAACAACTGAATGAACATCCTCTGAGCACGGTAATTCCGTAATCTTTGCCAGGGGTTGTAGGTTGATTCCCAAGTGAAAGGTTACTGAGTTGAATCGAGCAGCAGGCATGATGAAGATGTGCCAAAAAAAGTGAAACAACATAATCCATCTCATTGATAGGGGTCTCTTGGCCAAGAAAATTGCCAAACTTCATAATGTGAGTGCGAAAACAGTTGGAAGAATATGAAATTAAATCCATCCATGCATTCAAAAGCAGGGAGAGCATACAAACTCTTTGCAGGGGGATTTGAATCCAGGACCTCAGCACTGCAAGAGTGCATTGCTAATCACTGAATGAGTATCCTTCAAGATGAGTTACTTTATACACTTGAGTAGTATGGATATTAAAATGACAATATAGTGTTCCAGGAGATCAAGAACCCGAAGCATACTTCAAGATTGGTGAACAAATGGTTCAGTGACAATGAAGTAGAGGTGCTGGATTGGCACCCACAGTCTCCAGACCTCAAGCCAGGCTTGTGGGAAGAGTTGAAGAAATAGCTGTATAAATTACCAGAGTGAGTCGACCAGTATACATCAACAATGGGAACATGTAAGAGACCTGGGATCAGACTTTAGTTGAAACGTATTTGAATCTTACAGAGAGAATACCCAGAAAGATTCAGGCAGTATGGAAAGCCGAAGATGGATTTACAAAATACAAATTATTAGAAATTTTAAGTTAGATTTTTAGGAGCAAAACAATAACAATTTAGTGACATAACCATAATCTGCATAAGTAATGATATACTAAATAGATGATTTTGTATAGGGTGGAGGCACACTAGCATGCATGAAAATCAGATCATTTTTGATGCAAGACAGCCATGTTAGTGCTTTCCGTATGGCTCTGTGAGTTTGGTGCAAGAGCAATGAGTGTGGTGTGACTTTGGTGCGAGTGTGGTCAGTGTGCAATGCGTTTTTAACATGGTATTTCTCATGTATAAACTGAGAAAAGAGCAGACAGAATAGCTAGATCAGGCTTAACAGTCTCCAGCTGTTACTTCCAGGCCGCCTATTAAGCTAATTGCATATTCACTGCACTGTCAAACAAACAGCTAATCACAGAAGCTTATCATAGGGTGTTAAATAAATAAAAAACACATGGGGATTTTCAGCATTTTTTAGTCCAACCTGATGAAAGCAGACAACTGCGAGCTGCTACCCTCTGCTGCCTAATCTACCCTTGGCTGGCAAAAAAAATTTGTGGGCTGTGCCCTTTTAATTGCCAGCCAAGATAAAACTAGGCAGCTGAGGGCTGGTATTCTCAGTGGGATGAGGGCACATTATTTTAGCCCTTCCCACCCCACGCTAAAGAATAGCAGCCCGCAGCCACCCCTGAAAATGGGGCATTTATAATGAGCGCCATTTCCAGGTGCCTTACCAGGCTCTTCCAGCGGCCCTGGTGGTAATAATGGGGTTAATACCAGCTTTGGTTTACCACCTGGTATTAAGCCCGAGATTCTTAATGTCAGGCCGAGTTTGACCCAGCCATAAAGAATCTCCAATAAAGGTTTAAAAAAAGAAGACACCACACAGAGTAAAAAATATTTATTAGAAATAAAGAGACATACACGCTTAGGGACTCCATCTGTATTACCCCCACACAGCCCTCCAATGATCCTGGTTTCCTGTCTTCTCTCTTCTGTCTTCTCCTTGAAATTATGCTTGTCTGCTGCATCACACAGCAGGGGGCGAAAGTCCGCTCTACGTGATGTGTGATCAGTGAATGACGCTATGTGTGTTAAGCGGTGACGTCACCGCTGACCCTGTTGCTATAGTAAACAAGTAAGAGGTTACTATAGCAATGCTGAGCAGCGGTGAAATCACGGTGCCTTATGGATGAGTCGACTCATACACAAGCCTCAGGGAGATAACACCCTGCTTACCGTAAACAGCAGCAGGGAGTTAACTCTGCTGTGACAAGGGCTGCAGTATGAGCGGTACATAGAGCAGCCGTGGTCACAGCAGAGTTAACTCCCTGCTTACCAGCGCTGCTGTTATCAGTAAGCAGGGAGGTAACTTCTGCGGCTGTGTACGAGTCGGCTCATTCATAAGCCGCCGTGACTTCACCACTGCTCAGTGTTGCTATAGTAACCGCTTATTTGTTTACTATAGCAAGGAGGTCAGCGGTGACATCACAGCTTAACACCCACACTCTCATTCACTGATCACACCGCATGGGGAGTGGCTTCCACCCCCTGCTGTGTGATGTAGCAGACAAGCCTCATTTCAAGGAGAAGACAGAAGACCAGAATCATTGGAGGGCTACATGGGGTAATACAGATGGAGTTCCTAAGTGTGTCTGTCTCTTTATTTCTAAAAATATTTTTTACTCTGTGTGATGTCTTTTTTTAACCCTTTATTGGAGATTCTTACTGGCTGGGTCAAACTTGGCCTGACATTAAGAATCTCATGGCTTAATATCAGCTGGTAAAACAAAGCTGGTATTAACCCCTTTATTACCCAGCATGCCATCTGCCACAGGCCGCTGGAAGAGCCTGGTAAGGCGCCTGGAAATGGCGCTTATTATAAATGTGCCATTTTCAGGGGCGCTGTGGGCTGCTATTCTTTAGCCTGGGGGAACCCCTAAAATAATGGCTCTCACCCTGCTGAACTAAGCCCTCAGCTGCCTAGTTTTACCATGGCTGGCAATTAAAATAGGGCACAAATCCCATTGCTTTTTTTTTGCCAGCCAAGAGTAAATTAGACAGCTGAGGGTGGCAGCTTGCAGTTGTCTGCTTACATCAGGCTGGACTTAAAAATGCTTTGAAACCCCATGCGTTTTTTTTTAATTATTTATATGTATTATTTATAACACCCTATGATAGCAGGTTGGCTTGCCATACACTAATGTGTATGGCAACCAAGCAGATTCATTGTTCCAGATTGAGGAAATCTAGTCTGGATACAACAGCCAATCACAGAGGCTCTCACAGACTTTGAGTCTGTATTGGCTGTTTGTCTGACAGTGCAGTGAATTTGCAATTTAGCTTAAATACGTCCCTGGAAGTAACAGCGGGAGACTGTAAGCCCGATCTAGCTATTCTATCCATTCTAACTTTTGCCAGCATGGGAAAGCCCATGCTCAAACTCGCACAGTGTGCTGTATGGGTGCGACTTTTTTCTCACACACATAGACTTTCATTGGCAACTCGCAGACAATCACAGCATGCTGCGATTGGACTTGCATTTGACTCGCAATGCAACTTCAGAGTGCGAAAAACCTGACAGAAATTGTTTAACATTGGTCCAAGTGCAATGCAGTTTTTCTCGCATTGCACTCGCGCGAGTTTCACGCCAGTGTGCTTCACCCATAAAATGAAGGTAGTCTCATGCTCAAAGCTGTGGTGGATGGAGAAATATGGAGCCTTGAAGGTCAAAACATTGTTACCCTTTTACTCATCAGTGTATATAGAGTTCAATACATGACATTGTATGAGTAAGTAATGTATAACTTCTACTAACCATAAAAATACAGAAAATACATTGTGTATCACTAACAAAAAAACTACAAAAAAGCAGCCTATGCTAAAGAGAACTTGATCAGGTGATTCATGTTGCTCAAACTACGGGAGCATAAATGGGTCCAAGTATACTATCCTCTGAAACGCTCCAGCGTTTCTGAGAAAAATATAATTTA
Organism: Allobates femoralis; assembly: GCA_033576535.1. NCBI lineage: Eukaryota > Metazoa > Chordata > Amphibia > Anura > Aromobatidae > Allobates > Allobates femoralis. The sequence goes on from JARQOC010000003.1 coordinate 464,740,401, forward strand.
AATATCTGAGAACCTGTGCAATCTGCATTGGCGCTGGGAAGAGTTGGCTGAAGTGGAGTTAGACTAGTCTGTTCTCCAGCTAAGGTTCTTGGCCGGATCTATAATTTATATTTTTTTAATAATATACCTGGTTGCAATTGCTGTCTGTGGTTTTGGCAGCATGAATGGCTTGACCAGTTCCCTTTAACCTACACCACATTACAGGAAACCACATTCTATTGTGGTTAACAAGCCAGGGAATTTTTCAGTTTGTGCTAGTTGTAAAATATAATTTGTTTTCACAAAACTTTATCTTTTTATAGTAATATCGCCCAAATCAAACTTTGTTTCCCACATTCCACATTTTTAGAAAAAAAAAGTCAAAATTGACACTTCATTATATCACATCTAAAATATATATTTGCGTGGCAAAAAGTTCTATAGATGTATAAGTATACACACACTCATTGTAAATTCAAATTATTATAAATCTATCGCAGACCATATAAGTTATAGTGGCCATGCAAAAATCACAGCTTTACCATTATCAACTACCTATGTTCACATGTCCAGAAATCATCTGTAAGGGCTCAGACACACTCTCCGAGTTACATGTGAGTCTCTCGGACGAGACTCGAAACAGGCTGGAGCAGTGACCTTGAACGGCCTCTCTCTCTCTGGACGGGGAATGACAGCTGCTTGTGTTTCTTGTGCAGCATCACATTCCCTGTCCAGAGAGGGAGAGGCCGTTCAGGGTCACTGCTCCAGCCTGTTCCGAGTCTCCGTCAAACCCTATTTTGAAACTACATGATGAGTGCTGTCACCGCAGGCCCTAAAGCTGTTTTCACAGCTGCAGTTATTTCCCTGTAATGCTCACGGTTCGATCAGGATTTGATGTTGTCCAAAACCAGGTAGCAGTCTCCCAAGGGTAACTTCAGGAACAGCTGTCAATCTTTCAATTATAGTTTTTCTCTGCAAGTTCCCTCTTCTGGCCTCCTCTCTCCTGTTGTTTATGATTGCGCAAACACAAACACTTGATCCCGACAAACCTGATCAGGGAAAAAACTGCAGTGTGAAACCAGCCTTAGCTGCGTTCACACATTGCATATTTTTGCACCTTTTTTGCGCGCACTTTTCAAAATACGCAATGTGCTTTTTGTCTGCCGCAAAGTGAATGGGAAATTCACTTTGCCATGCAGACAGTGTCGTAATAAATATAGGAAAAAGTGCCTGCAGTAAAAAGAATGACCTTGTCAATTCTTTACGCAGCAGCTCGGCGCTTTTTCCTATAAGGGCGGGCGCTGCTGCATCTGATGTCACAGAGAGGAGGAAGAATCCTGCTTCCTCCTCCCCGTGACATTAAAAATAATAAAGCAATGAAAAAAACTTGTAATATACCTCCGACGGGTGTTCCGGTGTCCGGGAGCCAGGAGCCGCCGCAGGAATTGACGTCTTATGCAGAGTGACGTCACAGTCATGTGATTGTATCACATGACCGCGAGCGGCCAATCAGCGCCCATGACGTCACTCTGACATCACGGCAGGCCCTGGTCAGTACGATACCTCTGCACCGGAGACCGGAGAAAGGGCGTCGAGGGTAAGTATTTGATTCTTTATTATTTTTCATACATTTGACTTTATTTAATTTAGATTTCGCAGTGTATATTAATACACTGCGAAATCTAATGGGGCGGTCACACATGTCACACAGGGGAGGAGGAAGCAGGATTCTTCCTCCCCTCTGTGACATCACCTGCGCTTTGTGGGGTGAAGAAAGCGCGATGTGTGAAGCACCGGCGTATTTTGTTGCGCTTTTTTGCGCGGCTGAAGATCGCGGCAAAAAGCGCAACAAAATACGCTAATGTGTGAACGTAGCGTTATGGCCAATTTACACACACCAACTTATCTGTCCAACTTCTGAACAACTTACTGGTTGCAGTGAAATCATGGACACATTGTTCCATTTGTACACAGTCACAAAATGGAGCAATGTGTCCATGATTTCACTGCAACCAGTAAGTTGGTCAGAAGTTGGCCAGATAAGTTGGTGTGTGTAAAGTGGCCCTTAGAGCAGTTCCAGCAACAATTCGATGGCAAAAAAGTTAACTGATTTCAGCTGGATCTGTTTTAATAACATTGATGTCTATGGAAAACAGATCCATTAAAAAGCCATGTGTTTTTTCATTTGACACTGATCCTGTAAGCAGAAATATCACAAAGCTCTCACTAATCTCAGGCTGACAAGTCGAGGAAAACACAGTGGGCAGCTGGCTAAAGCGCTCAAACACAGTAAAATCCTAGGTGCATTACCCCGAAACAGCTGTCTGTGGATGGATACATGGCTTTGGTAACTCCCTTGTCATATCCTTAAGCTCGTAAAGAGCTGGATATTGACTGAAAGGGCCACTTAATATGGTGGTTATGGTGGTCTCTGCAAGGAGTCCACCCCAGGACTAGGTCCTTCCCTGGAGTGATATCTGGCTAGTCCCGTGTTTGAGACTCTTATTCGAGGCTCCACAGACTCCATTTGCATATTGTAAGCAGAAACAGATTCTTTTCAAATGGATGGCTAATTAACTAATCTGTTTTCAATAGACTTCAATTAAAAAAAAAAGCAGATCCAGTCGAAGTAAGTTTTTTAAAAAAGTGCTGCACTCTGAAATGCTAAGACATGCATACTATGAATATAGTAATATAGTATTGCAATATAACTAAGGATATATGAAAAAAATTAGACACTTAGCATACAGTGAAAGGAATAATTATTTGATCCTTTGCTGATTTTGTAAGTGACAATTTAAGGCAGCTGTCTTTAATCCAGGTAACGAGTTGATTAGGCACGTCTAAGGGCGGCTTCAGACTGCGGCAGTGTCCGGTCCGGGGCTGTCAGAAGTGACAGCCTGGACCGGAGTTTTCCTCCATAGAATCCTGTCGGGCTGCACGGAGCTGGATCCCGGCGGGTGGTAATTAGCTGCTATCCGGCTGCTGTGTCGCCGGATGAATCGTGCAGAAGTGGGGATTTTCTGCCGATTCCAAAACCGGTGCATGCAACGTTTTTGGAATCGGCAGAAAATCCCCACTTCTGCACGATTCATCCGGCGACACAGCAGCCGGATAGCAGCTAATTACCACCCGCCGCGATCCAGCTCCGTGCAGCCCGACAGGATTCTATGGAGGAAAACTCCGGTCCAGGCTGTCACTTCTGACAGCCCCGGACCGGACACTGCCGCAGTGTGAAGGCAGCCTTACTGGTCTGTAGAAGCCTAAACTCCTAATGGTGGGGTTAGGGTAAGTGCACACATGCCGGGTTAGCATCGGTTTAGCTGTGTAAACCGCCGGTCGGTTTCCATAAGTTTTATGTAAATTTATGTTAATCCAAACCGGCGTTTGGATTAACATTAAAACCTATGGAAACTGACAACCGCTGTGCACACACCGGCGGTTTACACATGCTCATCTGTTGCTAAACCGCTGGGTTCCCAGCGGGTTAGCAACGAATGTGCATGTTCAATAAACTGGCTTATGCAGCGGCTGCAAGCGCAGAATCATGTAGCGTCCAGCCGCCACAACACCGCCGCCGCTAACCCGCTGTGCACCCGCCCTACACCTGCCGCACATACCCGCCAGAAAGCCGGTGGACGGCTGCAGAGCTTCCTGTCGGGTCCGCCCAGCGTCCGCCGTCACAAACACGCCTTCGTGTGCACATACCCTTACACGTCCCGATATCGCGGCGATAATGGAGGCAACGGCGCGGGAGCGCGCATTTTTTCAGCCCTTTTCCCGATATCGCATCGGCGGTTTACACGCTGCGATATCGGGAAACAACGTCCCTCCGATGTGTACGCCCACCAACCCAGTAACGACCATTTAACATGGGAGTTAATGGGTAGCGTCGGCGTACAGATCGGAGTTGGGCTGTCACACGCTGCGATGCTGCTACAACGGCCATGCGATATCGGGGAGTTGAATAGCTCGGCTATTCAACCCCGATATCGTTTTGGCATCGTTCCAGCATCGCGTTGTACGCTCAAACCGTACAACGCGCAAACGATATCGGGTCCAACTCGCGACCCACGTGACTTTTTGTCGGAGTTGGGTCGGAGTTGGACGCCGATATCGCGGCGTGTAAACCCGCCATTATGGTTGGTAGGAGATCAAATACTTATTTCCCTGTGTAAAATGCAAATACATTTATATCATTTAGACTATGTGATTTTCTGAATTTTATTTTGGATATTCTATCTCTAAAGGCCACTTTACACACACAGATATCTGTGTCCAACTTCTGAACAGATCTCTGGTTGCAGTGAAATCATGGACACATTGTTACATTTGTACACAGCCACAAAATGGAGCAATGTGTCCATGATTTCACTGCAACCAGAGATCTGTTCAGAAGTTGGTCACAGATATCTGTGTGTGTAAAGTGGCCTTAACTGTTATAATTAACTAACCCTTACATTTATAGATTGCTCATTTCTGTCAGTGGACAAACTTACAAAATCAGGAAGGAATCAAATAATTATTTCCTTCACCGTATAAAGATGACCATATCTGTATTCGAACAGTAGCTACTTTGAAGCATCTGGGTACCTACACTAATGGTGGGTTTACACACACCAATCATTGTATCCAATCTCTGAACCAATCTCTGGTTGCAGTGAAATCATGGACACATAGTTCCATTTTGTTGCTGTGTACAACATGGAGCAATCTGTCCATGATTTCACTGCAACCAGAGATTGGTTCAGAGATTGGATACAATGATTGGTGTGTGTAAACCCACCATAAGTCAATGCCTTTCTTTGGATTTCAAACCCTCCATTTGTATTAGCGAGTAGGAACCCTTGAATCTGCTAATAAAGAATTTAATCACCTAAGGCCAAAGGGAGGAGGGGTGCACAGACAGAAGGTATGACCCCATAATCTAAATAATAAACAGCTGCACTCCCTAACATGCAATGTGATGCAGTGTCTGGAAAGGAAAAAGCGCAAATAGGGTATACCTGTGTAGTCAGGAGGAAAACAAAAACAGAATAATGCTCACCTTTTCCAGGTTGTGACAGGCACAACCACACCAAATCACATATGCAGAGTTTAATCTTGATGACGGTCTGCAGCAGCTCCCCCAACTTCTAAAGTGAAAAGCAGGAAAACAGTGGAACGGGGTATCCGAACCACGCTACCGCTACATGCAATGTGAACAGGTACATAACTGAACATAACATATTATACAAACAAAAAACAGCTCCACTCTGACATGCTAAGACATGCATACTATGAATCTAAGAATATAGAATTGCAATATTGCTAAGGAAATATGAAAAATTAGACACTTAGTATATAAAGATGACCATATCTAAATCCACCCAGTAGCTATGTAGAGGTGTATCTCCTTGTGGGGTACCTATACTAAGTCAATGCCTTTCCCTTGGTTTTAAAACCCCCATTTGTATGGGTGAGTAGGAACCAGCCACTAGAGAATGCAATCACCTAAGGCTAATGGGGAAGGGGTGCACCAACAAGAAGGTATGACACCATAAACTAAATATGGCTTACTGTAGGTACTCAGTAAGGAGACAGGCCTCAACGTGGCTACTGGACAGATATAGATATGGCCATCTTTATATGCTAAATGTCAAATTTTTTCATATTTCCTTAGCAATATTACAATTCTATATTCTTATATTCATGGTATACATACCTTAGCATTTCAGAGTGCAACTGTGTTTTTGTTTGTTATAATATGTTTTGTTTAGTTATGCACCTGTTCGCATTGCATGTTAGGGACTGACTGCAGCTTTTTCTTATTTCTTAGATTTTTAAAAACAGACATAAATCTTGTTCCTGCACAACTTTTTTGCCAATGGATTGCTGCCTGATTTAGGGTACTTTCACATCTACGTTTTTTCAGTTCAGCAAGTTCAGGCAAATCTGAACTTTTGAACTTCAGGTTTTTTTTTTACTTGCACAGCGTCGTTTTTTTCAAAGCTGGTGGAACTCCACCTTTTTTGAAAAAAATGCATGCGGCACACTTGTGGCAACATTGCGTTCTATGCAGTGCATTGTTAATGGAGCTCTAGACATGTGCAGCGACTTGCATTTTCATCGCGATCCGGCAAATCAGGCACGTCCGGCACTGGACAAAAACTGCCTCTACCTGCGGTTTTTAGACAAGCCGGAAGTGCCGAATTTGCCGGATTGCAATGAATACGCAAGTCGCCACACGTGTCTGGACCTCCATAAACAATGTATTGCACAGAACACAATGTTGCTGCAAGTGTGCCGCATCCAATTTTTAAGGGCCGCTTCACACTGCGGCATGATCCGGTCCTGACCTGTCAGCAGCTGCGGGCGCTGAACACAGGACCAGAGGGCATAATAGCCCCCCAGTCCTGTGTGCTGATCCGGTCCGTAGCTGTCTGGGTCCTTCCGGACAGAACCGGACCGGATCATGCCGCAGTGTGAAGCGGCCCTAAAAAGGCAGCATTCAATCGGATTTGTAAAAATGCAGATGTGAATGTAGCCTTATTCTAATGGTTAATTACTGGACATGTGAATATATCTTTAGTGATACATATGTTCACATTAAAACACCACCCAGCACACAATATTATGATAAATGTAACCTTTTAGGATGTTGCTTCGTAGATTAAAGCTTTTACTGGCTGCCTTGTGCCTGTTATAAGACATATCTGAGCTATGGAAAACAGTAACTCATTAAAGTTGTACTGTAGGATTTAAATGTTTATCTGATCATGACAGCACATTTTGGGGCACATGCTTTTTTACTTCCTCTCTGGAGGAATTAACATGACAACATGACACAAAATTGTAGGGCTGTATTGTTGGTAAGCCAAACATGTGACTCTTCAATTTCTTTCAATCCAACTCCACCAAAATGGAAACCGACTCCGACTCCCCAACTATGGCTGTGTAGTCAATAAACCAAACATCCGATACCGACTCCTCAATTTCTCTGAATCCGGCTCCACCCAAAATGGACACCAATTCCGCGACTCCACAGCCCTGTAAAATTGCACCTTAAGCTTCCAATCATAAATATACTGCTGGACCACAAGGTAGTATAAACCTCAGATCAAATAAAGCATTAAAGAGGTTATCTCCCAAACAACATGTATGTACAATTATCAATATAGTTAGTATTAAAATCATAATCCAGTATTGCTAGCCAATGTGCTGTTTCCATGCATATCATATTCTTGTTTACAACTTGTCAAGGTTTTCCTTTATGGGCTAACTGCAAACTAAGTTTGATTTTTAAGTGAAACAGTATTTAATAATTTGTTACATCCAAGAATGAAGAATATCATTGCTAAGCAATGCCTTATTACTGCTAAGTACTTTTCATCTGCAATTCATTTATTTTTGTGAAGTTTTTTCTTTTCATACAAGTTTGATTCAACCACTGTTTGCAATATATACTAGAATATATGAAGTAGGAGAAAATATAATCACAAGGTATAATACAAAATCTTACTTGTGACAAGATTGCTTATGAATACCATTGCTTTGTTGATGTTAAGATCCTAAGTCTTTAAAGGGATTGTCGGTCTTCTGAATCCTTACAGCAGGCACACTACACAGTGTCAGGACTCTTTGAATTTGGATGTAAGAACAGGTGGTCATCTGATCAAAAAAGTGTGCAATTTGCCTACTTGGGGCGCCTGGCCAAGTAGACGTCTCCGGCCTCGTTCACAACAAGTGAATTGAGTGAGGCCAAGCATGTCTAGTTGGAGTGTCTGACAGTATGAAAATGTCATATTTCTGGTCACGTGACTGCCCGAACTTGACAGCAACCCCAGGGAATCCTGCAAGCATGCAATGCACATGCTGTAAAGATTCAAAAGTCTTCAGTCACATAAAGTGACTGGAGACTTTCACAAGACCAGGCAACTCTTTAACATGTAATCAGGCAATTATGATTAAAGGGATATTTCAATCAAAGCAATTTATCAGCCATCCACTGGATAGGAGATAACTGTTAAGGGCCTGTTTCACGCTACGATACCATTAACGATATCGTTTGTACGTCACGGCTTTTTGGGTGGAGCAACGACGTCGTTGCGTGTGACAAGTAGAAACGATCAACGATAAGTCGGCTGATCGTTCATCTGAGGTTTTTGAACCGGACCTAAAACCAAATGATGATTGTCCATCCAACCTGCAGCATTGGTGAGTGTGACACTTGATAACGATGTTGTTAACGACTTCGCCTATTCAGAACTGAAGGACATAGGCGATCAAACGACCGTAAGTATCGTTCACTTGTCGCGGAATCGTTGCTGCGTCGTTAACGATATCTGTACGTGTGACATTTCACTAGCGATCATTGAACAACCTTCAAGCGATCTAGGTCAAGTCGGATCGTTGGTCGGCTCGTTCGACCATTGAAGCGTGAAACAGGCCCTTTAGATCCATGTGAGCTGCTTGAACCCTATCAATTGCCTGGAACTCAAGCATCTAGCCTCAAGACCACAGCCAGGACGGATTGAATGGAGCAGCAGGTCACACATGCACCATTGCTTCCATTTAAGTATATGACACTGATGAAGATAGTTAAGTGCATCGCACACTCAGCTAGCTTCAGGTATAGCTGCTGCTCTATTCCACTTCCTGGATATGGTCTAGTGGTCCTTGATAAAAAGAAAATGTAGTAAAATCTTCACTTTTTTTGCGCCAGTAATAATAACTGTCCTTCACGTTTTACAGTGCATGGTAAATCAAAGAAACCGTACATGTCTTTGCCATATATAAAAATGAGATGTGTTGTGCTGTGTTTGACTGTTTAACAATTTACATGTACCAAAACTACAATATTCTTTCATTATAGAATAAATCATACATCTGTGTTTGTAGGTTTTATTTTCATTTTTTACATTACTGGCTAGATAGAAAAATGCATTTTAAATATCTAAAAGACAATGTGTGGCGCCCCACGGTTGGTGCGCCACAAAGGGGTACTGCACCCAGACCAGTGCGTGTGGTATCCCAGTGGCCAGTGGATGGGGAGGTTCGCATGTGGCTTTCACTACGCATTCACACACCTAGTTTCGGGACTAAAGGGTTAAATCCTCTGCTAGGAGACCCAGTTCCAGTGGGAGAGTCTTAGGTGGGTAGTGAAGAGCAGGAAAGAAAGCTCAGTCAGAACGCTGGGAGCAGGAGAAGAAGAGGGACCCTGCGAGTGACGCAGAGGGAGGGCACCCAGAAAGAGAGGTGACCTAGAAGAGAAGGGGGAGCCCGAGGGTGTTGGTAACACCTGGTGTCAGACAGTTCTAATACCCAGTCTGGGGGCTTCCCAGTCCAAATAGCGGAGAACCGACTCCGAGTGCGGCCACAGCCCTGACCGCCAACACCAGAGGGCTGTGGGTCTTCAGGCAGACGCGAACTGGTCCAACGCACATCCCCACCAGAATCTCTGTCCAGGGTTTGAGCCCCTTCCAAAGGTAACTATCCCCTAAGAGTACCTTCACACGCAGCAATATTGCTAGGCAATTTCACTGGCCATTTGCTGGTTGCAGTGAAATCATGGACACATTGTTCCATTTCTACACAGCAGCAAAATAGAGCAATGTGTCCATGATTTCAGCAAATTGCCAGTGAAATTGCCTAGCAATATTGCCGCGTGTGAAGGTACCCGTAGAGAGAGAAGGATAACCTCTAACAGACCCGTGGGCCTGGTGCAGAACAAGTGGATCACTGCAGGGCTGTGCTAAGGAAATAGGAGCAGCGCAGAGAAAGGATAGAGGGTGAAGCCGTAAGAAACATTTTTTAAAGCCACAGAAAGACGCCTCATCCACTAGTGACTACCCAAGCCAGTTACCAGAGACTGTAAACCTGTTTAGCTGCCTGACGGTTATCAGTAAACCAGTACAGAGACTCAGCAACGTGTGGTGTGTTATTCTTTCTTGCTGTGAGAAATCACTCAGCCTCTCGCCTGCAGAGCTGACTCCCTGTGCCTACGACCACGACAAGAAGTACTACAGCACTGCCCTGAGGATTCCGCGACATCATTTGGCTATTTATCCATCATCCCCAGGGTCAAATGCATATTCTATATGTGAGAAATCACTTGACACACTAAGTGTATATTCAAAGAAAATCTTTTAGACCTTGGAGTGCCAATCAAGTTTCTCAAGCAGAAAATCACTGGTGGTGTTATTCCTGAAGTGTCTTTTTTTTGCATCCGTACTGTTGCTTATTATGATGGAATTTTTCTTTTAAGTAGAAGCTGCATAAAGAATAGTCAGGTCCCTTCTCTTAATTTCTTAACCTCTTTGCACCTTTATAAGCCTGAAGAGGTTATGAAGCACAAGAAGGCTTAAGTTTTGAATAGCAAGTCGTTGTACCACGATGATTCAATCGTTTCAGTTTTGGGAACAGCCAGCATGTGGGAGTATTTGTGGCACTAAAATCTTGCTAAGGGTTATGTGTGGGTGTTTTGCATAGCCCCCCAGGTGGCATATTGGAGTTTATAACCCCTGGACAGAATGTTGGACACTGCATGGAGATGTGGTGAGACGTTTCCATATTATTCACTCCTGTGGATGAGATCAATTATGTAATTCTATGTATACACACACCACACCTGTTGTACTTACCAATTTTGTTTTTCATGTGGGGACATGATTCAGTTTCATCTGTAATATACTATGCAAATAAGTCTGTGGAGCCTCGGTTAGGAGTCTCAAACACAGGACTAGCCAGATATCCTTCCAGGAAGGATATCTGGCTAGTCCTGTGTTTGAGACTCCTAACCGAGGCTCCACAGACTTATTTGCATATTCATAATTCCCAGGAGGCAATGCGCCTAGGAATTCACTGTGTTGAGCGCTTTAGCCAGCTGCCCGCAGTGTTTTCTTGGACTGGTCTCCCTGAGATCAGTGAATACTTTGTGATGTTGGTCTACTAGGCCTTGCTTCCACCTAGCCAGAATCCTACTCCACACTGATGAGGGGCAACACCCCGAAACAGCTGTCTGTGGATGGATACCTGGTCTTGGTATTCCCTTGTCATATCTCTAAGCTTGTAAAAGAGCTGGATATTGACTAAAAGGGCCACTTAACATGGTGGTTATGGTGTTCTCCGCGAGGAGCCACCCCTTGACTGGGTCCTTCCCTGGAAGGATATCTGGCTAGTCCTGTGTTTGAGACTCCTAACCGAGGCTCCACAGACTTATTTGCATATTCATAATTCCCAGGAGGCAATGCGCCTAGGAATTCACTGTGTTGAGCGCTTTAGCCAGCTGCCCGCAGTGTTTTCTTGGACTGGTCTCCCTGAGATCAGTGAATACTTTGTGATCTGTAATATACTGGAATTAATTGATTATTTACTTTTGGATGGAGTGGTGGACTTTAACAGTAAGAAACTAGTCAATTCCACTCTCTCCTAGATTGATTATTTACCATATTTTCAGAGTTGTAAGGGATTACAGAGGGACTGGGGACTTCTAGACTGACCCTCAGACTAGAGGGCCCTAGCTGTCCTTCATCCTAGAGATACATCTGATGGTGAAGATGTCTGGGCCGCTAACCTTTCAATGCTCCTGGCCAGCCTTGATCCAATACCTCCTCACCCCCCACCCTGAGCGGATGCAGTACAGAGGTGGTAAAAACCCAACCACAAAGTCAAACAGTGAAACCGAAGTTTCAACTTACAGCAATCACACACAGTGGTAAAACACAACGTGAGCAGGAGGAAAGAAAGAACAGGGAGGAAAAACTAGATAAATAGAGGATATCGAAAGCACACGAAACTTCACTCAAAACGTCTCTAGCAATTGGATCACAGCAACATAAGGACCGGTATTGCAAAAGCTATAGTCGTTGTTGCAAGAGAGATTCCACCATCTTAAGAAGGCGGGGAGTGACTGTGATAGGTTTCCCAGAACATGTGATCCCAGAAGTAATACTAATGAGAACACTGCAGGTCGATACCCGAGCCTACCTGTGCAATTCAGAAGCACCAGAGAAACCACTATAGAGAGTGTCAGAGACTGTAGTGTGAACAGCATCAATAGCCGCCATAACACTCGGCGACTTTTGAGCCAAATGCCGTGGGACACATATGTATATATTGCACCTGTCCTAACCAATAAACACTGCACTTTATACGTTAATACAGGCCATTACTCATACACATCTACTTTGTTTCTGAGGCCTTGTTCTCACATACCAATGCGTTTTTTTAGCCCTTAGAAAAAATGATCAAGGCTTTTACAGCAGATCTATGGCGCTGCGCAGCACATATATCTACTGTAAATGCGTACAGGACCTCGGACAGTGCACATACTATACATACATTACGTATAGTATGTGCGCAGCTGTCAGAGGAGCAGGCGGCTTCATTGATAAAAATGTACAGAGCCGACAGGAGCCAGCTTACTGTACATCAGTAATTAATACATTACATGCCCACCTGAATGGGTAGCATGTCTCTAGGGGGTTGGGCACCCCCTAGAGACATGATGGCCACAATTAATAATATTTATTCTTTTTTAACAGTGATAACACTTTGCTTATCCCGGCGGCAGCCGGGATAAGCAATGTATATACGGTAACCGCATTGCTTAGGATTACACATCCTGAGCAATGCGGTTAACGCATTGCGGGGCTTAGAACCTCTCCAAAAACTGCAGCCTGCATAATTTTTCACGCAGGCTGCAGAGCCGGGTCCGGTTTTTATAATGGGCTCCTATAAAGAGAGTTTCCTGCTCCGGTTTTGAGCTTTTTGAAAGCTCAAAACCGGATCAGGATTTAAAAAAATAAAAACGCAGATGTGACCCTAGACTAAGCATTTTGCAGGGCTTGATGATGTGTTGAGGCTCCTCCCCTTGGTGTTCGGCAGTCAAAAAAAGGACCAAGACAGCGCATCTGCCTTGACTTTCTTTTCTGCCGTCCTGACATGTAAAACAAAATTGAAAGAAACAATAAGAACTGCTTACTGATCTCGGGTCAGTTCAGCATTGGTATTGTAGAGTAGGTCTTTTTTAGGAAGTTGAAAACACTCTTGGCCTCATCCAGGGTCCACATGGTCGGTTTTGCACCCTTATTAGATTATGGCAGTGATTGAGACGGTTCGGAATGAGAAGTGAGGTAAAAAATTGGAGGTAGTAATTCGTGAATCCCAAAACAATATTGGATTGCTTTCACACTGTCAGAATGAGGCCACTTCAGGATTGCAAACACTTTCTTAGGATCCATCTTCAACCTGGTATAAAATTCTGTTCCCCAGGAAAAGGAAGAGAGGTCTGCTCTAAAATGCACTTCTCTTACTTGGTGTACAAATGATTCTCCCTCAGTCTATGTAGGACCTGATGTACATTCCTCCTGGGAGTGGGCAGATGAAAAGAGAACACCGAGATGTCATCCAAACACCACACAGGAGCAAACGAGATCCTGAAAGATTTTGTTCACAAATTCCTGGAAGACCATAGGGGCATTGCTGAGCCCAAATGGCATTACCCAACACTCGTAGTGGCCATCCCGTGTGTTACAGGTGGCTTCTATTTGTCTCCCTGATGTATACGGATAAGGTTATATGCTCCATGAAAGTCGAGTTTTGTGAAGATTCTGGAGCCTCTCAGATGATCATTCAATTCCAGTATGAATGGCAGCAGATAGTTATTCTTGATTGTAACCTGATTGAGACCACTAAAGTCATAGAGGACCCGACAGAACCATCTTTCTTCTTCACAAAAGAAGAATCCAGCACCAGCTGGAGAAGAGAACTTCTGAATAAATCCCTTTGCCAGATTCTCCTTGACATACTCAGAAAAGGCTTGGGTCTCCGCCTGTGACAGAGGGTATATTCGGCCTTATGGAGAGCAGGAATCTGGTAGAAGATCAATAGGACAGTCATACGGCCATATGGAGATAATGTCTGTGCTTCCTTTGTATTGAAGACATCTGCGTAGGAATAATAGGCGGGTGGCAGACCTGGCAATTTTGATAAAGTTGCTAGCTGTCACACAGGAAAGACTGAAAACTGATACTTCTCATGGCAGGACTTCCTCATTGAAACACCTCACCAGAACTCCAGTCCACGACAGGGTTCTGTACTCATAGTCATGACAGAGCCAGGAGCAAGGAAAGGGACAGGCCTGGTAGCACATAGAAGGTGATGTTCTCAGAGTGCGAATTCTCATCTAAAGCTCCACTTGCTCTGTATCAAAAAATACCTCGGACAGGGATTTTCCATCAATTGGTGACACCACCAAAGCACTTGAAAAATGTTGGCTTTGAATCTGGTACCAGTCCACCACTACCTGTTGCATGAAGGTTCCTGCAGACCAAGATTCCAGATAGGCCGATTTGATAAACTGGGTATTGCCACAAGATATGGAAACTGACAAAATCAGGGGAGGAGAGCACTTGATGTAGCTCAGGTTAGCCTCTCCAACAGACCTTAGGCATGGTCTTTCCGCTCCTATCCGGCTTTCCAGGATAAGAGCGGATTACATGTTCTGGGCTATCACAGTAGGAGCACTCCCCTTTGCTGAAACAGGCCTCCTGGCTATGCTTAACCAGTTTCACTCGGTCAGTTTGCATCGGTTCAGGAGGAGGTAAGGAGCAAAACTGTGAAACAATCTGCCTCTAGAAGGTCGGAGACAGTTGCAGCCACCTTCTCTCTTTCGATTCAACTCTCTAGAACGTTCTTTGAACCTGAGGTTGATCCAGATTGCCAGGAAACCAGGTCTGCTATGGAAGTTGGAACATTTTGGCCTGCTAATTCATCCTTGATTCTCCCGGACAGGACTTCCCAGAATGCAGCTATCAGTGCCTCATTATTCCAGTCAAGTTATGATGATAGGGTGAGGAAAAGGACAGCATACTGGCCTACTGTAAAGCTACCCTGAAACAGTCTGAAAAGGGAAGATGCTGCGGTGGGAACATGGCCCAGTTCATCAAAAACCTTGCAGAATGTCTCCAGGAAGGTTTGCAGGTTGGTGATGACAGGGTTGCTTCTCTCCCATAAGGGCCTCACATCCCAGATGAGACATCAGAAAGGACACTTTAGCCCTATCTGAGGCGAGCTGGTGAGAGAGTAGTTCAAAGTGCAGTGTATACGGATTAATGAATCCACGGCATAGTTTGGAGTCACCATCAAACCGAGTAGGAGCAGATAAACCAGATCTCAAGTCAGAACAGGAATAAGCTTCTATGTTGGAACTGCAGGCTGGACAGGTGCCTCTGGGACCACCAGTGTTGGAGTAGATAGGTGAGAGCAGGTTCAGATTGGCCTGTCGAGGCACCATGCAGTCCCCCAGTGGGCCGTAGACCCCATGCACCCCCATGCTCTACGTAGAGAGGACCCACCAGTGACCAAACCCAGAGCTACCACTACTGTTACTCATATCAGCGTGCATCACACGCCGATATAATTAATCTCTGCGATAGAGCAGGGAGATGCGATCTCCCTGCTCCACCGCTCCTATAACACAGCAGAGCAATGCTGCCGGCGCACGCACAGGAAGTCAGAGTCTGAATGCATTGTAGTCATTGCGCAGGGACTCTGCTGTATTGTCGATTAGGTGAGCAGAGTGGGTTTTTTTTTTTATGCAGACCTGGGACCAAGGATAGTGCATCACTACTTGTACGTCACCTATGGGTCTTCTTCAACCACTACCTGTTCCATCCCGCCCTTGTAGGTCTATTTCTATGGTCTTCATTGTGGATCTTCCTACGTCTGTAAGCATGAATACGATCCTGGTGGTGGTTGATTGTTTGACTAAGGTTGCTCATTTTTTTCCTTGTGCCAGCCTCCCCTCAGCTAAAGAGACTGTCAACTTGGTGATGAAGAATATTTTTTGGCTGCATGGGGTTCCGGATGAAATCATCTCTGACTGTAGAGTGCAGTTAACTTCAAGATTTTGGAAGGGGTTTTATTCTGCACTACATATTAATGTTCATCTTTCTTCCGCATATCGTCCTCAGAAGAACAGTCAGACCAATCAGACTTTGGAGCAATATTTACGATGCAACATCAGCCATCTTTAGTATGATTAGTTGGAGTTACTTTCTTTAGCTGAATTCTCCTACAATAATTCTCGGAGTGCCTCCACTAAGGTAACACCTTTCTTCACCAATCTAGGTTACCATCCAAGCATCTTTCCTAGATCTCTGATTGATGCTCTGGTTCCAGCAGTAGAAGAGAGGTTGTCTGCTTTGAGAGAGAATCTAGAGGTTCTTAAACAACCACTAACCTCAGCTCAGAAATGTTACAAAAGATCGGCTGATAAATTCCGGAAACTCGCACCCATGTTCACGGTAGGAGACTCAGTGAGGTTATCCACTAAAAATCTAAAATTGAACATTCCTTCACAGAAGCTAGGACAGAACTTCATTGGTCCTTTCAAGATCAGCGGTATTGTGAGCTCTGTTGCTTGCTATCTAAAGTTGCCCAGGACTATGAAGGTACACCGAGTATTTCATGACTATTTACTAAAGCCGGTGTCTCCGAATACCTTCCAGGGACATGTTGTGCCCCCTCCACAACCTGTAGTGGTAGATGGGCAGGAGCAATTCTTGAACGAAATCATTGATTCCAGGATGTGCAGAGATTGACTCCAGTACCTTATACGATGGCAGGGGTATCCACTTAAGGAAAACTCTTGGAAACATGTGGGTAACATCAGTGCCCCGCAGAAGATTGCTCAGATCTATCAGAGATAACCTGAGAAACGAGGTCCGGGATCTTCCTGAGGCCACTTCTAAGGAGGGAGTAATCAGGGCTGCCACTAGAAATTTTGGGGCCCCTTACTAGCAAAATTTTGGGGCCCCCCTGAGACTCCACCCCAACTCCGCCTCCACCAAGCTCCGCCTCCATCCAGGTTCCGCCTCCACCCACGCTCCGCCTCCACCCATCAAACCTTCCATAGTTTCACCACCCACTATTGGAAAAACTCCTTTTCTGCACCACGTCCTCGCCAATCACTCATTAATCTCTTTCTATACATTGTTATTTATCAGAGCTGTGGAGGGATGTGAACAATAAATGCCACATGAGGCAGAATAATACTGGTGCTGTTATTCATCACCTTGTACAGGGGTGGGGAACCTTTTTGCTGCTGGAGGGACATTTGGAAATTTCTACCATCATTTAGGGGCCGCACATCACAATGAAAATTACCGGCTACATTAAATTAATTACCTCACCTAATTTGATGGCTGCAGCTGCTTCTCTGTGTTCTGCGATGTTCGGTGATATCTGATCTTCCAGGTTTGTGTTGGTCTGGAGCGCAGTCGACTCTGTGACAATAAGTTTTGTAAATCAAATACATCACATAGGAAATTGTTATATATACAATATACAGGACAAAGAGTATATACAGCACTGCAGAAGGCTAGGGGACACAGACTGGGGGTGAGCTGAGCTCTGCAGGAGCCACAGAGATGTATGGTCTCTCCCCGGGCCCCCACCCATTGAGGGGGTGAAGTGAGCTCTGGAGCCAGGGGTCACAAGCTTCCAGAAAACGGCAGCGAATCTCGATGACTTATTATCAGAGACTCTGGAGAAGAATGCTACCGGCAAAGGCAGCCGAGACTATAAGAGCGGGAGCGACATCCGCTGGGGGTTACCACTGGTACACACACCTCGTACGCACGTGGCTCCACTCCATACACCTTGTACGCACGCAGCTCAGCTCCGTACACCTCATACGCACGCGGCTCAGCTCCGTACACCTCGTACGCATGCAACTCAGCTCCGTACACCTCGTACGCATGCAACTCAGCTCCGTACACCTCGTACGCATGCAACTCAGCTCCGTACACCTCGTACGCACGCAACTCAGCTCCGTACACCTCGTACGCACGCAGCTCAGCTCCGTACACCTCGTACGCACGCAGCTCAGCTCCGTACACCTCGTACGCACGCAGCTCAGCTCCGTACACCTCGTACGCACGCAGCTCAGCTCCGTACACCTCGTACGCACGCAGCTCACCTCAGTACACCTCGTACGCACGCAGCTCACCTCCGTACACCTCGTACACACGCGGCTCAGCTCCGTACACCTCATACGCACGTGGCTCAGCTCCGTACACCTCATACACACGTGGCTCAGCTCCGTACACCTCATACACACGCAGCTCAGCTCCGTACACCTCATACGCACGCGGCTCAACTCCGTACACCTCATACACACGTGGCTCAGCTCCGTACACCTCATACACACGCAGCTCAGCTCCGTACACCTCATACGCACGCGGCTCAGCTCCGTACACCTCATACACACGTGGCTCAGCTCTGTACACCTCATACGCACGTGGCTCCACTCCATACACCTTGTACGCACGCAGCTCAGCTCCGTACACCTCATACCCACGCGGCTCAGCTCCGTACACTTCATACGCATGCAACTCAGCTCCGTACACCTCGTACGCATGCAACTCAGCTCCGTACACCTCGTACGCATGCAACTCAGCTCCGTACACCTCGTACGCATGCAACTCAGCTCCGTACACCTCGTACGCATGCAACTCAGCTCCGTACACCTCGTACGCATGCAACTCAGCTCCGTACACCTCGTACGCATGCACCTCAGCTCCGTACACCTCGTACGCATGCACCTCAGCTCCGTACACCTCGTACGCATGCAGCTCAGCTCCGTACACCTCGTACGCACGCAGCTCAGCTCCGTACACCTCGTACGCACGCAGCTCAGCTCCGTACACCTCGTACGCACGCAGCTCACCTCCGTACACCTCGTACACACGCGGCTCAGCTCCGTACACCTCATACGCACGTGGCTCAGCTCCGTACACCTCATACACACGTGGCTCAGCTCCGTACACCTCATACACACGCAGCTCAGCTCCGTACACCTCATACGCACACGGCTCAGCTCCGTACACCTCATACACACGTGGCTCAGCTCTGTACACCTCATACGCACGCGGCTCAGCTCCGTACACCTTATACGCAAGCGGCTCAGCTCCGTACACCTTGTACACACTCGGCTCTGCTCTGTACACCTCGTACATAAGTGGCTCTGCTCCGTACACCTTGTACACATGTGGCTCTGCTCCATACACCTTGTACACATGTGGCTCTGCTCCGTACACGTTGTTCCACTCCGTACACCTTGTACACATGTAGCTCTGCTCCGTACACCTTGTACACATGTGGCTCTGCTCCGTACACCTTGTACACATGTGGCTCTGCTCCGTACACCTCGTACACGTTGTTCCACTCCGTACACCTTGTACACATGTGGCTCTGCTCCGTACACCTTGTACACATGTGGCTCCGCTCCGTACACCTCATACGCACACGGCTCCACTCCGTACACCTCATACATACGTGGCTCCGCTTCGTACACCTTGTATACATTCGGCTCTGCTACATCCACACTGTAAATCCATCCTGACCACAGATACACTTTACCTCATCCAGCACCATGACAACTGAGGAGCTGATCATGTGACCCCTGACTCCTCCCCTCCAAGTGACGTCATCACAGGTCCTGTAAGAACAGAGCAGCTATGTAGCGTGCTGCTCTGCAGGTGGAGAACAATGGGGGGGATCCCAGGCCCCCACAGGCTAATAGAGGCTGGGCAGGCCCTCTGTGCTTTAAGGCATGGTGTGGGCGGGCCGGGCCCCCACAGGATAATAGTGGCTGGGCGGCGGCTGGCCGGGCCCGGGCGGCGGCTGGGTGGTTCCCTGGGCCCTGTGCATTGAGGCCTCTGGGGTGAGCGTGGATGGGCAGGTTGCCGGGCCCCACAGGATAATAGATGGTGGGCGTGCCTGGGCGGCGGCTGGGCGGTTCCCTGTGCCTGCTGGCCTGCCCAGCCCCAGCCTGTGTGTGTGTGTGACGTGACGGACGGCCCCGCCCCTGGCTGGTGACGACGATGAGACTCGTCAGGTCAGGCAGCGTATGAAGAACTACTGTGCCACTGCTGCTGACCAAAGGGGGTGGGCCTCATTGCTCCAAATGGCCCCGCCCACAGGCAGCGCGCCCGGGCCCCCCCCCTGCTGTTTGTATGGCCACGCCCCCTCCACTTATCTTTGGGCCCCATACAGCTGTATGGCCTATAAGGCCCTATTGGCAGCTCTGGGAGTAATGTCAGGACTCTGGATCTTTTAGTAACTGTGCATCCTTGCCTTTTCCAAGATGGCTTCCGCTGCTTCACTCCTGTTCATGTGATCCTCCTTCCCTGTCTTTATAAACCTTAGTGTACCTTCTAGCTATGCTTCCACATTCAGTTTGAATTCCTGGCTTCCTGCTGTGTTTCTCAAGAGTTCCTCCTCCTTCAAATCCGCTCCGCTTTCAAAGAGTCTGAAGTTTCACCTCCTGCTACCACACCTGCTTCAGTGTTGCTCCTGCAAACCCGCTCCTAGTGCTGTGGTCTGACTTTGCTTCCAGCCTGCCTGCCTGTGATACACAAGCCCTGTGTGCTTGTTAGCTTTTGCAGCTTCTCAGTTTATAATGCCCAGTAGTTCTCTGGATTGTGCTGGACTTTAACTACATTGCATTGCTTCAAGTTCAGGACTTGTTCTCTGAGACTATCTTCCCAGGCCTTCCTGGTTATAATTACACTAGCTGGGTGCCCGATGCAGATGCATCGGGATTCTAGCAGAGCGAGTCTCTGACTCGCAATGGCCGCTTCGCGGCCAATGCTTCGCGCTGCTAAGGCGACTCGCCATGCCCGCTGCGCGGGCATAGCGAGTCGCCTTAGAACTGCTCGCAATGGCCGCTGCGCGGCCAATGCTTCGGTCGTATCCACATGACGACATTGACTCGCAGCGTGAGCGGACTAAAAAGGGGCAAAAATCCCATTCGTGATTATATAATAGATTCATAGACTGTTTCTGCTTTTGTCTTCTCACAAAGTGTAATGCTTCTGAGAAGACTAGCCCTTTTTGCAACTCTGTGAAAGAATTATTTCAAGAGATTTTTTCTGTTTATTGCATGTTTAATAACCTTACTCACTTTGCTGCACCTCACGTTTGTTTTCTGCCAAGTCTGTACAATACAGACTTGTTAACCTTGTGGTATGTCGGCCTGCCATAGACGGAATGGCTGGTGTACATTGCAGAGGTCTGATGCAATCTGAATGTTTCACGGTGTCTTGCAGCAGTAGGAGTTAATCCAAGTATATGTGTGTAGGAGTTAACACACCTCCTCCAGGGGTGTGGTGAGGGCTGATATCATGTGACTTCTGACTGGTCACAGGATGTAAATGTCAGCTCAGGTCCTGGAGGCTGGAAAAGCCTGCTGATGAGCACATGTTGTGGCTGCAGTAGGCTCTGATGACGGACAAGCCCCGGCTGTGGAAGCTGGAAGAAGGAAACCTCATGAGATGGGGCTTGTGTACTGACTGAGGCCAGTGAATGAACTGTGCAGACGAACCGCACGTGTAACGTGATGGATTGTGTACAGTACTTGTTTATATCAAGAGGTTTATGTGGCTAAATAAACCAACTGGACTTGAGTTACATATAAATGATTGCTGTGGGTTTGAATTACGCTGTCAAGTGAGTGAACCTCAACCCGCTTAGTGATCGCTATGTCACAACCTTTAAAAACTAGGTCTCAGTGTGCCTGTGCTCCCATTGCTATTAGATTACTGAGTAAATTCTTACAATACATTACTCCTGCTGTAGATCATATATGTGTCACATGTTGACTGTTTTGCTGTCAAGGTGTAATGGTGTTGTAGCTTAACTGGAGTTTATTTCCTTTGGCACTTTCAAAGTTAATGTCTTGAATGCTGCTGTAGTATATGCTGTGTGCGGCTCTGCAGGTGGAGGTGGAGGGATGGGTCAGCTCTGACCTCCAATGCTCAGCCTTTAAGCAGTTCCACTTCCCTCCACGGGGAAGCACAGATAGAGATCAGTTTCTGCTTTGACTCCATGCAGTGAGGATGTGCTGTGCTGCTGTTCCCATCCATAGGAGCTACTAGGTTTTCTAGGTCCATGAGTGGATGTAGGGACTCTAAGCCTAGGGCTGATCAGGATTAGAGGGCAAGGGTGGCAGCCTGAACATTCTCACCTTCAGAGGTAATTCCAGGATCACTGTAAGCCAGGGACCCCAGTTTATGGGTCATACTAGTTCCCCAGTATGCCTTTGCCCATCTTGCCCCTGACTCCCTATCCGCTATACCACCCCATGACATTATCTGTGACCCACCATTTTCCCTGAAATCCTATAGCTTCAACAAGCTTTTGCATGCCTGGTGCAGGACCTATCTGAGGTTTCTATCTTGTGTAATCAGGTGGTACATCAGCTTCAAGACGTTGTTGGGTATTTGGTAACGACTCATGCCCTGGCTGTACCAGAACCCAATATATCCCTCCCTGACTGATTTTCGGAAGGGAGAGATAAGTTTGTTTTCAGAGAGGCCTGTAAGTTATACTTTAGGCTCTGCCCTTGTTCTTCAGGGAGTGAGGAACAGCACTTGGGAATTATAATCTCCATTCTTAAGGAGGATCCCCAGGCCTGGGCCTTCTCTCTGTTGACCAATTTTCCATCTCTGCCGTTGGTGGATGAGCTTTTTGCGGCTATGGCCCTGGTGTATGGTGACACTGATGGCATCAAATCAACGTAATCCCAGGCAGGGAGCTCGGCTGGCCAAAGAGTATTGTCTGAGTTCAGGAGATGGGCCACTGACACTGAGTGGAATGACCCTGTTCTCAGGAGTGTCAGTTCTGTCTGGGTTTGTCAGATCGGCTACCAGACTCTATGACTCAGTATGCTGCTCCAGAGTCGCTGGAGGCTGCTATGGCTTTCACTATCAGGTTGGACAGACACCTAAGATAAAGACCTGAACCAACCCTGCCCCTGGCCGCCATCCCTGCTGGGGACGCTACACGTGAATTCAGATGTGCCTAAGCACTAGGGAATGTGATTTCTCATACTACCCCATCTGCGGTTCATCAGGTTGGGAGGTCTTGTTTCTTTTGTGGTCAAGCTGATCACTTTATAAGTGTCTGTCCACACCGCTCTAAACTCACTTTTCAGCCGCTGAAGTCCTTTGAGGATAAGCGCCTGAATAATACTGTCTCTGCTGTTTTGGTCAGGTCTGCTCCTATGTCTCCAGCAGAGGTGGTGAAACACCTACCGGAGAATAGGGTTGAAACCCAGCCTACACCTCAAAATGATGCTGGGCTCAGGTGCTATCTTGAGAAGAGTGATAGGGGTAGGGTGGTGACTCCCACTAAGCCTTTTGTGAGAGAGTTTCCAGAGAGGAGACAGGGAAACATCTCCACTGTTTGCCCTCCTGAGAATGGATCATCTGTCTGTAACCACATGAATGGTAATAAACGTTCAGGTCCAGACCTGAGTGTGGATGATTTTGTGTGGGTGTTGTCAAAACACGTAAGGTGGAAATGTGAGGCTGCAGCTCCTAGTTCTGGAGTTATTAGTCCATTTAGGATATCGGCCATTTGCAACCCTGCGCTGTTTCAGCTCGAACTTCCTCCAGTGCTAAATACCTGTAATATCTTCCACAGGTTATTGCTCAGGAAATTTAGACCGTTACCAGACGTGCCCGGTTTAGAATCTAGAGGCCTCTCATAAATTGGGGGGCGTTACTGTCACATTATGACCACTTTGCAGCCCACGTGTAATGCTGCTGTAGCTTAATTTAAGTTTATTTCCTTTGGCACTTTCAGAGTTAATGCAACAATGCTGCTGTAGTCTATGCTGGGTGGGTCTCTGCAGGTGAAGGTGAAGGGGTGTTGTCAGAGCTCTGATCCCCACTCCATCAGACTTTAAGTAGTTCCACTTACCTACACCAGAGGTTGCAGATAGAGTTCAGTCCAGGGGCGTAACTAGAACTGGCAGGGCCCCATAGCAAACTTTTGAACGGGGCCCCCTCCAAGACACGCCCCCCAATGACACGCCCCCCAAATGACACGCCCCTTCAAGACACACCCCCTTACAGGACCCAGCAGTATATACAGCAGCCCCAGTGGTATACCGCAGCCTCTCCAGTGGTATATACAGGCCCCAGCAGTATTACAGCAGCCTCCGCAGTGGTGGTATACAGAGCCCCTGGTGGTGGTAGTATACAGGCCCCCCACTCCTCCTCTGCTGCACACGTCACCTGTAAAGGAATACATCATACTTACTTATCTCTGCCGGCTGCCGCCGCTCTGCACCGCGCTCCGTCTTCATCCAGCTTCTTCCTGGTTGTGACCGCCGGGCGCAGGAAATGACGTCACAACCAGGAAGAAGCTGGATGAAGACGGAGCGCGGTGCAGAGCGGCGGCAGCCGGCAGAGATAAGTAAGTATGATGTCTTCCTTTACAGGTGACGTGTGCAGTAGAGGAGGAGTGGGGGACCTGTATATACACACTGGGGGCCTGTAGCTGACCGGATAGCAGCGTAGCGGCGCTGGGTCCGGGCCCCCACAAGGGCCGGGCCCCAAAGCGACTGCTACGTCTGCTATGCCGGTAGTTACGCCCCTGGTTCAGTCTCTTCTTGGACCCGATGCACTGAGGACGTGCTGTGCTGCTACTGTTCCCTTCCATAGGAGCTGATGGGTTTTCCCAGTCTGTGGGTGGATGTAGGGGTTCTTAGCCTAAGGCTGATCAGGAGCAAAGGGCAAGGGTGGCAGCCTGGACATCCTCACCTTCAGAGGTAATTCCAGGATCAGGGTGAGTCTGGGACCCCAGTCTAAGGTTCAGACTAGATTCCCAGATCACCTTTGCCTATCTTGCCTTCTGATTCCCTATCCACTAGACCAACCCATGACAAATATGCTAATGTATTTTTAGTAAAAAATAATGGTGCATTTATAATAAACTACAGCCACACACAATTACAGTATATTTCTAGGATTAGAATGATATGCGATTTGCTTTACAGAAAAGCAATAATTAATTTCCAAAACTTTTAAAACAAATTTAATGCATGTTATCACTAAGGATACAAACTTTCTCTGTAAATGACCATACTGGTTCCATCTGCAATAAGGCCCCCTTCACAGGTGCGTTATAAGACACATACATCGAAAATCAGTACCGAAGTCATCAGTGTTTTCTATCACTGTGTGCCATCGTTTTATTTCTATATGGATAGAGAAAGATTGAAAATAGAGAGTTTCTCCTATACTTTACAATGTCAAACACGGACATCCCACAGATTGTACACTGATGCTATCTGTGTGTTGTACATGTTTCTCATGGACCCATAGACTTGTGTTGTACCTTGTCATACATGCTGACATAACAAAAAGAACACCAGAAGATGACCATAGGCTATAACAGGTACGTGTGGTACCAATGGAAAAAAACAGATGCCACACGTACTGGAAACACTAGTGTATGAAGGAGGCCTAAATCACAGAATTGTAAGTTCTTTAAATGGTCACATAGGAAACATTATTTTATATTTACAGTCCGCTACAACCTGAGCTTAGATTTAACCAGATAATAGAAAAGAGCTCCGATTACGGATAAAGGTACTATCAAAAGGATGTTGGTAGTGACATTTGTCTGTATTAAAGACGTACATATTCCAGATCAGTCCTTTTATCGCCTGTTATTTGCTGGTAAATTAAATGTCCATGTTTCAAGCGGTCATCAGTACCACTCACACAATTTATCTCTTCTGTCTAATCTCATGAGATCCAACAAAGAATTGCAGCAATGACATCCTTTTTCTTTTTTTTGGTAAAATGAAAAGAAAATCTGGTGCCATGGTTTTATTTATACACATTATACAGTATGCTGTCCTGAGTATAGAGGCACCAACCATTAATTGAACAGGTCCATTACTATATAGGAGATTGACTGATGCAGATCTTCTAATGTGGACGTAATGTGTTCTTAGAGAAACATGTACTTTCATATTGTAATAATCCTATTATTTGATTATGGCTTGTTACACATATTAAACAAGAGATTGTTAATGCACCCTAAATATTCAGAAAATTGTGCAAACTTGTAAAAGCACTTATGTTCATTCTTAACTCCCCCAAGAGCATAAATTATGTAGATCAACAAATCATTTTTTTTGTGTGCTCATATTAAGAGTTCAAAAAAGTTTTGTGACTATGCACGAGATGGAGAACCACTTAAAGCCACAATAAAAAAAATAAGGAGTCTGGGCAATTCTGCAAATTGCCCTGGAATCCCAGTAATCAATGATAACCACTTAGACCTTTTCTATTGGAATTTTGATTCTCATGTCTGTACATTCACATTCTTCTTTAAATGGTTGTTGGTATAAATCAGTCTGTGTTGTGAGCCCCTTCCCTTGACAGGTCGCACAGCATGCTGTAAGGCCTTCCTCATGACACATCACACATGTCAGGACCAGCTGGCAGCACCGAGGAGTGGAACATAACTTGTACTTGTCCCATGCAATGCCACAGTAACGACAGGCTAAGAAAACAAAAGGACAAAGAAGATTTACAGTTAATCAAAAGGACTACACAAATAAGATAACTTATAGGTGAGAGACCCACTTGCTTGGATGAAGAGAAATCAGAGTAAAATTCAGTCTATAAAGACAGGAGCTTTATGGATAAAATTAATAAAAACATGTAGCCCACAATGCCCACTTAACTGTTTGTTGATGGCCTAGCTAAGAGCTCAAAAGAAAACAATTAGCAAACATTCAACTAGCTTTAAAATCAAAGGAGCTGCTCTCTTTAACAAAATCTTAGTGCCCGGGTTCCGTCTGTCATAAAATAATGGAACGAGGATGGAATATTATTATTATTTATTTATATAGCGCCATTAGTTCCATGGCGCTTTACATGTGTAAGGGCAGACGAGGGCAAGAACGTAATATGATGACAGCCAAATCGTACAGGAACAGTAGGGCAGGGGAACCTGTCTTAAGGGGTCACAGTCTATTAGGGGTGGGTGGGGAGATAGTAGTGAGGGGCAGAGGTGAGGGTGAAATGGTGTGGCACATTAGGTCTCAGTGTGGGTTGTAAGCTTGAAGGAAGAGGTGTGTCTTCAGGTTTTTCTTGAAGGCTCCCAGTGTAGGGGAGTGCCTGAAGTGGTGGGGAAGAGAGTTCCAGAGTATGGTGGATGCATGAGAGAAATCTTGTATGCGGTTGTGGGAGGAGGAAATGCGGGGGAAGACTAGGAGTTCTTGAGAGGAGCGCAGATTGCATGAGGGGAGGTATCATGAGTCCAGGTCGGAGATGTATGGAGGGGACAGGTTGTGTATGACCTTGTATGTCAGGGTTAGGGTTTTGAACTGAGATCTCTGGGAAGTGGGGAGCCAGGGGAGTAGCAGGGAGATAGGTGGATGAGTCGGGCAGCGGAATTGAGGATGGTTTGGAGAGGTGCAAGGGAGGTAGCGGGAAGGCCGGTGAGCAGGAAGTTGCAGTAGTCGAGGCAGGAGATGATGAGATCATAGACTAGTGTTTTAGCAGTGTCATGGTCAAGGAAAGAGCGGTCTATATAAGGTCGAGCACACCAGTGGGACGGGTGCTCAAGTGTAAAAATTATCTATTTAGAGTATAACTTGGCACACCAAAATTTTAAGATGAGCCAAACATCTGATGCAAAAAGATCATTTTTTATTGAATACAACCGACGATCGTTTCAATCTTTAGAATTTTCATCGGGGTGGATCTATAATAATATGAACAATCCTATAAGAAAAGAATTATACAAACATAGACATACATAAAATGCTTTACAAAGAATGGCTAGTGACCACTCAAGCAGCTCTTATCTATTCCACACTACTTAAATTGGCTGCACCATCATTGTAAATAAGCCCTATACTCTGTCACCCCATCTCATTTTAGACTGTAAGCTCTTATGTGCAGGGCTGTCATTATTGTGCTTTAATTATTGTATTTTTTGACAGCTGTTACTTATGGCTGTTTGTATATGAACCTCTGAATTATAAAGCGCTGCGGAATATGTTGGAGCTATATAAAGATTATTATTATAGACTATATACCAAAGGGCATTTCATTACAATTGTCTTGTTTACAACAAAAAAGAAAAAACAGTGTTGCCAAATATTGCAAGTAACATATAGGGCAAATTTGTAATCAATGCCATATGTCGGTTGGCTTGCTGTCACAATGCTCCTATATGGGCACCTTTTTCCTGCTGTCATTTTCAGTCGTTTAAGTCAATAAGGAGGAAACAACAGCAATTCTATCCAACGCTACCTCGACAGACCCATTTCTGACAGTACCTTCTGGGGAAACAAGATCCAGAGAGTATTTGAATATACGGAAACGCCGTATCACACTGGAACTGCACTACTACATGTTAGCCGAATACCATTGGGCCAACGAATTCCGAGTGGCCTCAGGGTACAGCTGAGACCTACATTATTCTCTGATGACTCCGAATTTTTGCGACAGATATGAAAAAATTCAAAACAAATGTTCTCTGAATATCATCCTATTGACCATAGAATGGTTGAAAAAGGAGATTACAACACTGGAAGAAACCATCTGTAACACAGAAGAACAACTAGAGGGTATTTTTTCCAGTTCTTATATTAACCCCTTCCCGACCCTTAGCCCACCGTTTGGGCCATGAAAACAAGTTCATTCCCGACCCATGGCCCAGGGGGTGGGCCATGAAATGATCGGGCTCCTGCAGATCGAGTGAGGGTCTCACTGACCTGTCACTCGGCCTGCAGGTACATGGGGAGTTGTACTACAACCCAGGGGGGGGTCGATTTGCCCCCACCTCCACCTCCCCGGCTACAGGCGCTCAAAAGTGAAAATCACTGCGCCTGTCATGTTTCCCTGCCTGCCGCTGCTATCCCTACCCCTGCCGCTCGCTTCCTGTCCCTGCCACCCACCTCCTCCTCACTGCCCCCGCTTCCTCCTAAGTGCCCCCACATTTCCTGTCAGCCCCCCCTCTTCCCCCTTCCTGCCCCCCCAATCACCGGAGCGGCGATCGCATCTCCCACTCACCCCTCTGGCGGACCCGCTCTGTCAGCGCTGCGTCCCGCTCCTCCTCCTGCTTTTCGCCACCTCCGGATCTGACAGCTCTGTGCTGCAGCTGCCAGATCACTTTCTACAGCTAGATCCTGAGGATCCAGCTGTAGAAAGTGATCTGACAGATCCAGCACAGTGATCCACAGTGACCATTATGTGATCACTGTGGATCACTGTGCTGGATCTGTCAGATCACTTTCCACAGCTGGATCCTGAGGATCTAGCTGCAGGAAGTGATCTGACAGCTCCAGCACAGTGACCATTATGTGATCACTGTGCTGGATCTGTCAGATCACTTTCTACAGCTGGATCCTGAGGATCTAGCTGCAGGAAGTGATCTGACAGCACCAGGCACAGTGACCATTATGTGATCACTGTGCTGGATCTGTCAGATCACTTTCTACAGCTGGATCCTGAGGATCTAGCTGCAGGAAGTGATCTGACAGCTCCAGCACAGTGACCATTATGTGATCACTGTGCTGGATCTGTCAGATCACTTTCTACAGCTGGATCCTGAGGATCTAGCTGCAGGAAGTGATCTGACAGCACCAGCACAGTGACCATTATGTGATCACTGTGGATCACTGTGCTGGATCTGTCAGATCACTTTCTACAGCTGGATCCTGAGGATCTAGCTGCAGGAAGTGATCTGACAGCTCCAGCACAGTGACCATTATGTGATCACTGTGCTGGATCTGTCAGATCACTTTCTACAGCTGGATCCTGAGGATCTAGCTGCAGGAAATGATCTAACAGCTCCAGCACAGTGATCCACAGTGACCATTATGTGATCACTGTGGATCACTGCTGGATCTGTCAGATCACTTTCTGCAGCTGGATCCTGGGGATCGAGCTGCAGAAAGCAATCTGACAGCCCGGGTGCACTGATGCACATAGTGGGTCAGTGCGCCCGGGCTTAGATCGCTGCTCTACAGCCCGATCTCCCTGCATGGGCATCGAGCTGCAGAAAGTGATCCGACACCCCGGGCGCAGTGACCCACTGTGCATCACTGCCTCTGGGCTGCCAGATCGCTTTCCGCAGCTCGATCCCCATGCATGGGGATCGAGCTGCGGAAAGCGATCTGGCAGCCCAGACGCAGTGATGCACATAGTGGGTCACTGCGCCCGGGCTGTCAGATTGCTTTCTGCAGCTCGATCCCCATGCATGGGGATTGAGCTGCAGAAAGCGATTTTAGCAGCCCAGGCGCAGTGATGCACATAATGGGTCACTGCGCCCAGGGTGTCAGATCACTTTCTGCAGCTCGATCCCCATGCTGGCGGATCGGGCTCCAGAGTAGCGATCTGACAGCAAAGACGATTGAGCGTCGTGGGACCTTCGTTGTGGACTACGTCGGAGCGATTGAACGTCGTGGGACCTTCGTTGTGGACTACGTCGGATATTTTGATAATAAAGATGGAGTCCGAATTGTGTCTTTTTTTTTCAAATAAAAAGATTTTTCTCTGTGTGTATTTGACTATTTACCATGCTAGAGATTCCTAATGGCGGGTCTAAAACTGGCCGAATATTATGAATCTTGGGCTTAGTGCCAGCTGCCAATAAAAAGCTGTCATTAACCCCTTTATTACCCAGTTAGCCACAGGCACCAGGGCAACTGGAAAAGCGTGGGTACAGCGCCAGAAAATGGCGTTTCAATGAATGCGCCATTTTCTGGGGCGGCCGCGGGCTGCAATTCGCAGCATGGGGGGCCCAGAACGCTTGGGCCTCTCTATGCTGAGGATTCCAGCCCCCAGCTGCTTAGTTGTACCTGGCTGGACCAAAAATATGGCGGAGCCCCACGTAATTTTTTTTCTAGAGTTCGTTCTAGAAATTTAAAAAAAAATGGGCTTTGCTGTATTTTTGGTTGCCATCCAGGTATGACGAGGCAGCTGGGGGGCTGGTGGCAGTCCGTAGCTGCCAAGTTGTACCTGGCTGGACCAAAAATATGGCGGAGCCCCATGTCATTTTTTTTTTATTTCTACAAATAAAATGACATGGAGCTTTGCCGTATTTTTGGTTGCCAGCCAGGTACAACTTGGCAGCTAGGGGGCTGGAATCCTCAGCATGGAGAGACCCAAATGTTTTGGGCCCCCTATGCTGCGAATTGCAATTACTAGACTATTATGTTTTTTCACAAAAAGTTTCTTTATTCATTTATACGGCTCAATTTGTGAAGCACATGGGGGTTCAAAGTGCTCACTGTGCATCTGTATATGTTTCCTGGGGGGTCTAGTTTCCAAAATGGGGTCACTTGTGGGGGAGCTCTAATGTTTAGGCACACAGGGGCTCTCCAAACGCGACATGGTGTCCGTAAACAATTCCAATTGTGAGCGGACACCATGTCGCATATGGAGAGCCCCTGTGTGCCTAAACATTGGAGCTCCCCCACAAGTGACCCCATTTTGGAAACTAGACCCCCCAAGGAACGTATCTAGATGCATAGTGAGCATTTTGAACCCCCAGATGCATCACAAATTAATCCGTAAAAATGAAATAAGAAAATTTTTGTGGAAAACAAAGTACTTTTAATTTTTACGAACTAATTTGTGAAGCATCTG
This sequence comes from Allobates femoralis, assembly GCA_033576535.1. Taxonomy (NCBI): domain Eukaryota; kingdom Metazoa; phylum Chordata; class Amphibia; order Anura; family Aromobatidae; genus Allobates; species Allobates femoralis. The sequence continues at coordinate 464,771,840 of JARQOC010000003.1, forward strand.
GGGGTTCAAAGTGCTCACTATGTATCTAGATGCGTTCCTTGGGGGGAATAGTTTCCAAAATGGGGTCACTTGTGGGGCAGCTTTAATGTTTAGGCTCTCCATATGCGACATGGTGTCCACTCACAATTGGAATTATTGCGGACACCATGTTGCATTTGGAGAGCCCCTGTGTGCCAAAACATTGGAGCTCCACCACAAGTGACCCCATTTTGGAAACTAGACCCCCAGGGAACATATCTAGATGCATAGTGAGCACTTTGAACCCCCAGGTGCTTCACAAATGAATTCGTAAAAATTAAAAAAGAAAATTTTTGTGGATTAAATAGTACTTTTTAATTTTTACGGATTAATTTGTGAAGCACCTGGGAGTTCAATATGCTCCCTACCCATCTACATAAGTTCCCTGGGGGATCTAGTTTCCAAAATGGGGTCAGTTGTGTGGGAGCTCCAATGTTTAGGCACACAGGGGCTCTCCAAACGCGACATCGTGTCCGCTAACAATTTGAATGGAAATCAGCTCAAATTGTTAGCTGACACCATGTTGCGTTTGGTGAGCCCCTGTGTGCCTAAACATTGGAGCTCCCCCACAAGTGACCCCATTTTGGAAACTAGATCCCCAGGGAACTTATCTAGATGGGTAGGGAGCATATTGAACCCCAGGTGCTTCACAAATTAATGAAAAAAAACATTTTTGCAGAAAAAAAGTACTTTTTCATTTTTACAGATCAATTTGTGAAGCACCTAGGGGATTTAAAGTACTCATTATGCATCTAGATACGTTCCCTGGGGGGTCTAGTTTCCAAAATGGGGTCACTTGTGGGGGAGCTCCAATGTTTAGGCACACAGGGGCTCTCCAAACGCGACATGGTGTCCGCTAACAATTTGAACAGATTTTCCATTCAAATTGTTAGCGGTCACCATGTCACGTTTGCAGAGCCTCTGTGTGCCTAAACATTGGAGCTCCCCCACAAGTGACCCCATTTTGGAAACTAGACCCCCCAGGGAAGGTATCTAGATGGGTAGTGAGCATTTCGAACCCCCAGGTGCTTTACAAATTGATCTGTGAAAATGAAAAAGTACTTTTTTTTTTTTTTTTTTTTTTTTTCACAAAAATTTTCTTTTAGCCTAAATTTTTTCGTTTCACATGGCAACAGGATAAAATTCATCCTAAAATTTGTTGGCCAATTTCTCCTGAGTACACCGATACCTCATATGTGGTCATAAACCACTGTTTGGGCGCAGGGCAGAGCTTGGAAGGGAAGGAGCGTCATTTCACTTTTTGAATGTAAAATTAGCTCCAAAATTCAAATTGCGCTCCTTCCCTTCTGAGCCCCGCCGTGCGCCCAAACAGTGGTTTATGACCACATATGAGGTATCTATATACTCGGGAGAAATTGCACAACACATTTTAAGATCCATTTTATCCTGTTGCCCATGTGAAAATGAAAGAATTGAGGCAAAAAGAACATTTTTGATTAAAAAAATTAAACTATCCATTTTTTGTTTCCACTTTGCTTTAGTTCCTGTGAAGCACCTGAAGGGTTAATAATCTTCTTGAATGTAGTTTTGAGTAGCTTGAGGGGTGCAGTTTTTGGAATGGTGTCACTTTTGGGTGTTTTCTGTCATGTACACCCCACTAAAAAAAATGGTTTTGTAAATTTTGGTTGAAAAATTGCTCATGAAATTTGAACCCTTATAACGTCCTACCAAAAATTTTTTTTTTTCCAAAATTGTGCTGATGTGAAGTAGACATGTGGGAAATATTATTTAAGAACTTTTTTGTGTCACATATCTCTCTGGTTTATCAGAAAATTCAAAATGTGAAAATTTTCAAACTTTTTGCAATATTTTTGATTTTTTCACAAATAAATGCAAAAATTATCGACCTAAATTTAATACTAGCATGAAGGCCAATATGTCACGAAAAAACAAATCTCAGAATCGCTAGGATCGGTTGAAGCGTTCCAGAGATATAACCTCATAAAGGGACACTGGTCAGAATAGCAAAAAATACCAAGGTCTTTAGGGTCAAAATAGGCTGGGTCCTGAAGGGGTTAAAGACAAATGACTTCCTCACCATGATCCACACGTTAACACTGCCATCAAAGTGTTGCATCTTGTTGACCTGCTGATGCCAACAGTTTACATACGAGCATTAATCACACTCAAGGTTTGTCAGCCATCACATGGTTTCTTGATTCACATAGCTCATTGACCTCAAACCAGAAGGATTTTTGCATTGAAGCGTTGACCATTGTTTTGGAACAAAACTTTTTCCTATTCGGAGACCAGTTTTACGTCCAGCGTAGGGGGACTGTGATGGGTTCAAATGTCGAACCCCCACGCTAACATCTTCATGGTCCACGTCGAGGAAATGTTTGTATATACACCCAGCTTTTTCAACTCATGTAGTTTTATGGCGTCACTATATAGATGACATTTTCATGGTCTGGCGAGGTGATCTGCCTTCATTGAATGTCTTTTTCTCTGATCTTAACAAGATCTCAACTAACCTCACCTTTACGCTACATCATAATACAAGGAAGATTAGTTTTGTGGACACACTCGTATTACTTGATGAACAAGGTCAATTGTCCACAGATCTCTATAGAAAACTCATGGATAAGAACAGTTTACAACTATATTCCAGTGCACATCCAAAACGCATAAAAAAAAAAATCACTTCCCAAATCACAACAAACAAGAGTGACAAGGATTGTATCCAATCCCACGACACATTCCTCCAGACACGGTGAAATGAGCAAGAGGTTTCTGGAACGTGGTTATCCGGCAGCATTGCTATCCATCAATTCACCAGAACGAGACCCACGCAAACAGGAACCCAGGATAGCGCATATAAACACATACTACCCCTATCAGACCTTGATCAGTAATGTGATTCGGAAGCACTGGCCATTACTGAGGCAAGCTTATCCGAACATTCCCGAATTTAGGTCACCACATCTATTATGTCATAAAGGGGCACAAAATCTAAGGGATAAACTTGTCCGGGCAGATATCGGCTCTTTGAAGATGACGTCATGTCGATCTACCTTAGCCCCCATTCAAACAGGTACCTTCCCATGCCTCCACTGCTTCCAGTGTTCGCATTTAATCAAGTATATATGCAGAAAGAAATTTGTGTTTTAAGGAGCAGGAGGAGCAGATACAGGAGGACCCAGGGGCTTATTAATTACACTCAGCTTTTATTCCACAATGCGTTTCAATGGCGGCACGCCATCTTCATCAGGTGGGGGTTATCTTCACATTTAATCAAGGGCACTCATTTCTCACATCAACATCCTGGGAAAACATATCCCATACAGGGATATTACAATTGTGATACATCTTTTGCAATGTATTTAATAAAGTGCCCTTGCGGTCTTGGCTACGTGGGTGAAACCACCCAACATATCTGGGACCGCATATTAAAACACAAGTCGACAATCAGGTGCAAACAATGCTACCCATCCTGCATCACTTCATTACCTATGGACACTTGATCTCTCAACTCTGCTTTCAAATCATAGAACAAGTACCAATGGGGAGGTGGAGAGGTAATAGGACACTACGACTGCGCCAGAGGGAGGCTTACTGGATCCATACTTTGCAGACCCTAGCACCATGGGGTTTTAATAGGGTATGTGATATTTGCACATTAGAAGATTTGTTGAAATTACCATACAATGGCACCTTTGTAACTGTTATTTGGGTTCATTACATTTTCAGAATATAGGACTGTTCTTTTGCTGCTTTCTATATCTTGTATGAATGGATGCCCCCACTGAATGGTTCTCACCCTATGTACTAGTCACAAACATTTTCCAGTTATCATGGTTCTATATTGTACTGTTATGTAAACTTATTGTTGATTGTGCCCAAGTGTCTTATATTCTTTTTTCCACAGAACCACTAGACATTAGATCTTCATTGCACTCTATTTTGTTAGACCGGCCTCTCCTGACACTACCTGTAATGAGTAAAACTCCATTACCACGTCGGCACTCTACTGCGTATTCGCCACCACAGTTTATTTCCTGGTTCGCAGTGCGCTCGTACGCCAGCTTCCGTGTGTTCTAAGACAGGAAGCCGGAAGAGGCGTCACAGACGTGGCCACTCCCCCACCTTCCGGACTGCATTTAACCACTGTCAGCAGTATGGTCCACGCATTCCCAAATATGGCGGCCGGATCCTTTCAACACTGACCTGCAGGACCGAAGATCACTTGGCATCTAATTTCTACTTAACAGAAGGCATTATTAACAATTGTCCCCAATCACTCTAGGCTGTGCAACTAACCACAGCCATCCTCGGTGACACTATTTGTCAGTATCACTTTCCAGGCACCAACATAATATCACTATGATCCTAAACTTCATTTTCTTGTTTTTTGAAATAAGCAAGATAAGATATACTATGCAACATGTGAATGAGCTGCAGTGATTTTTTCCTTTACAAATCCAAAGGTGTAAAGAAGGCAGCTGGAAATGGAATGTAAATGTGTATGATCAGAAACATATTTTTATATACAGTTGTGTCTCATTGCCACAAATCATATATATATATATATATATATATACTAGTTGTAGAGCCCGGCATTGCACGGGCGCAGTAACTAACTGTTTTTAGTTATAAACTGAGTCTGTCTGTGTGCATATATGTCCACTATATGCATCAAAGCTGCCCCATCCACCCACGTTCCCCCCAAACCTACCTCTAACTCCCGCTCTCTCCCAAACCTGAACCCACACCCCCATATAAACCCTGAGTGTGTGTGCAAAATTTTGTGATTGAATTTTATAAGCTGACATTTTACATTCTATAGTGACATCACAATAATGGGGTTGGGCAATAAAAGAGACCGCTATGAAAGGGGGCAGGGCTATGTGAAGGGGGGAACTATGGAGTGGCCTTGTGGAGATGTGGCTTTGAAGTGGGTGGCGCTATGTGGAGTGAGTGGAGCTATGGAGGAGATGTGGCTTTGTGGAGATGTGCTGTGAAGTGGGTGTGGCTATGCAGAATGGGTGTGACCACATAGAGAGGGCGTATCTGTCAAATGGGCTTGGCTATATGTGGAGTGGCTATGTGGAGTGGGCGGTACTTGATACACACACACACACACACACACACACACACACACACACACACTCAACTTTATAGATTATATAATATACTGTATATAGATACTTTGATTAAAGACTACCAGAGAAAACTACTTACTAGATATGATGTCATCATTACTTGATATTGTGAAGCGTCCATCAAACACAAACAGTTTTCCGCGAAAGTATCCATCCGGGAATTGTTCTAGGTATTTATGGATGCCTCCCTTAAGCTGGTATATTTCTTTGCACATAGCCTATCATAAAAAATAAAATACGTATACTTAAAGTAACCTGCTGTAAATAAAAATCACCATTAAAAAAGTAAAAAATAAATGCGAGATACAAAATCCACAGTTGCTGTCAGTTTGCTGCCTCTAAATTCCTGAATGGCATTTTAAGGAATTTTCTAATTTAATGCATGTACTAAAATCACTGTCTTTACAAGCAGGTGCATGGTTTTAGGGAACCCAACTCCCAGTGTACAGGAACCGTCCACACAATACAGGTATAATCTGGACTCTGTGAAAGGGGTACAGCCAAGTGCTAGTAAGATGTCCATCAACACAATGAATTACAAAAATTTCCAGCAAGGTAGGGCATCATGCACTCTTTTGCTAAAACTAATGTTTTTTTTTTTGTAAATGATGGAATGTTGCAGAAGGGCAAATACGGTAGTTGGAAAAAAGAGAATTTTGTTTACTTACCGTAAATTCTTTTTCTTATAGCTCCTAATTGGGAGACCCAGACATTGGGTGTATAGCTTCCGCCTCCGGAGGACACACAAAGTATTACACTTAAAACAAGAAGTGTAACTCCTCCCCTACTGCCTATACACCCCCTCTAGGAGAAATCCCATCAGTTCGGTGCACAAGCAGGAAGGAGGATAAAACCCACACCAAGACCAAAAGGTCCGGCTAAACATTATCGACCAACAGGGCCGATAGAGCGATATGCACAACACCAGCGATATGCACAACACCAGTCACTCAAATAAAATAACAACGCCTAAAGGGCCAACAGGGTGGGTGCTTGGTCTCCCAATTAGGAGCTAGAAGAAAAAAAGAATTTACGGTAAGTAAACAAAATTCTCTTTTTCTTTGTCGCTCCATTGGGAGACCCAGACATTGGGATGTCCAAACGCTATCCCTGGATGGGAAGAGACCCAAGCATGACAGTAACTTCAAATGTGAGCGACCGCCGCCTGAAGGATCCGTCTGCCCACATTAGCGTCAGCCGAAGCATACGCATGAATCTGATAATGTTTTGTAAAGGTGTGCAGGCTAGACCAAGTGGCCGCCTGACACACCTGTTGTGCCGTGGCCTGATGACGTAAGGCCCACGAGGCACCCACAGCTCTTGTGGAATGCGCCTTAATCCCTGCAGGTAAAGGTGTACCAGAGAGAAGGTAGGCTTCCTGAATAGGAGCCTTGATCCACCGAGCCAAGGAAGACTTGGAGGCCTGCGTTCCCTTTTTCTCGCCCGTCGTGAGAACGAACAAGGCATCCGAGCGGCGAAAAGAAGCCGTGCGGGAGACAGAAATCCTGACAGCCCTGACCAGGTTCAAAGTATGTAGAGACTTCTCATACTGATGAACGGGATTAGGACAAAAAGACGGCAGGGCAATGTCTTGATTCAGGTGAAACGGAGAAAGCACCTTCGGTAAGAACTCCGCCACAGGTCAGAGCACTACTTTATCCTGGTGAACCACCAGGAAAGGGGATTTGCAAGACAGGGCTGCCAGCTCCGAAACTCTTCGCAAAGACGTAATGGCCACAAGAAAGGCAACTTTCTGAGAAAGTCTAGAGAGGGACACCTCTCTTAGGGGTTCGAAAGGCGGCTTTTGTAAGGCCGCAAGAACCATATTAAGGTCCCAGGGGTCCAAAGGACGTCTGTAGGGGGGAACAATGTGATTTGCCCCTTGTACAAACGTTTTCACCTGAGGCAGGTTAGCCCGACGTTTGTTGAAAAGCACAGAGCGGAGATCTGACCCTTTAGGGAACTGAGAGCCAAACCCTTATTCAACCCAGATTGAAGGAAGGCAAGAAGGGTTGGAAGACAGAAAGGCCAGGGAGACTTTTCGTTGAGATGACACCAAGAAAAGAAGATTTTCCAGACTCTGCGGTAAATCTTTGCCGATGCAGGTTTCCTGGCTTGTCTCATGGTTGCGGCGACTTCAGAAGAAAAGCCACAAGACATCAGCAATCAGTCTTCAAGTGCCACAAAGTCAGGCTGAGGGCCGCTGAATTGTGGTGGAAGAACGGACCTTGTGACAAGAGGTCTGGCCGGAGTGGAAGCCTCCACAGATTCCCCGTCGAGAGCTGTAACAGGTCCGGATACCAGGCCCTCCTGGGCCAGTCTGGGGCGATGAGCAGGGCTTGTCGACATTCCGTCCTGAGTTTCCGTAGAACCCTGAGTAATAGAGGAAATGGCGGAAACACGTAGGGAAGGCGAAACCTGGACCAATCCTGGACCAGAGTGTCCGCCCCCACAGCCTTGCTGTCCCGAGAGTGAGACATGAAAAGCGGAACCTGGTGGTTCAACCGATAGGCCATGAGGTCCACATCCGGTGTTCCCCATCTGTCGCAGATTTGCAGAAAGACATCTGGGTGGAGAGCCCATTCTCCTGCGTCCATACCTTGCCGACTTAGATAGTCGGCCTCCCAATTGTCCACTCCGGGAATATGCACTGCCGAGATGGACGAGTCGTTGTCCTCGACCCACTGTAGGATACGATGTACCTCCGCGAGGGCCTGAGGACTGCGAGTGCCTCCCTGGTGGTTGATGTAAGCGACCGTGGTTGCGTTGTCGGATTGTGTCCGAATCTGATTCCCCGCCAGGAATCTCTGAAAGGCCAGAAGAGCCAAATAAATGGCCCGAATCTCCAGAATGTTGATCTGAAGGGAGGATTCCTGCTTCGTCCAGGTGCCCTGCGCCCGGTGGTGAAGAAAAACGGCGCCCCAGCCTAGGAGACTGGCGTCCATGGTCACTACCAACCAAGAGGGGGGCAGAAAGCATTTGCCTCGAGAAAGGGAGGTGGGAAGCAGCCACCAATGAAGAGACTCCTTCGTGGTCGACAACAGAGGGATGTGCTGGTCGAGGGAGGATGACTTCTTGTTCCATCCGCGCAAGATCTGCAATTGCAGCGGACGGAGATGGAATTGCGCAAATGGTACTGCTTCTATGGTCGCCACCATCTTTCCCAGAACGTGCATCAGACGTCTGATGGATACAGAGTCTGACTGCATGAGAGACTGGACTTCCTCCTGAAATCGAGATCTGCTTGTCGACAGGCAGGACGATCAGAGCAGGGGCAGTATGAAACTCCATGCCTAGATAAGTTATCGACTGAGCGGGAATGAGAACAGACTTGGGTACGTTGATCAACCACCCGAAGTGCTGCAGAGTGTCTGGAGTCAACGAGAGACTCCGCTGACACTGCTCCGCAGAGGGGGCTCTGACTAAAAGGTCGTCCAAGTACGGAGTCACTGCATGGCCCTGGGAATGCAGAACAGCCACCATTGCCGCCATTACCTTGGTGAAGACCCTTGGTGCGGAGGCAAGGCCGAAGGGGAGAGCCACAAACTGAAAGTGCTCCTCCCCCACTGCAATCCTCAGCCAGCGTTGATGTGCAGGAGCGATGGGGACGTGAAGATAGGCATCCTTGACATCCACCGAGGCAAGGAAGTCCTCCTGAGATAGAGATGCTATCACAGATCTCAGAGACTCCATTCGGAATGACCTGACCCTCACGTGTCGGTTGAGAAGTTTGAGGTCTAAAACTGGTCTCACCGAACCGTCCTTCTTGGGAACCGTGAAGAGATTTGAGTAGAACCCCTGGAAGCGTTCCCCAGAGGGAATCTGGGTTACCACCCCGTCCCGTCTCAAGGCGTCCAGCGCCTGACGAAAGGCCGAGGCCCTTGCCGGCGGGGGCGAAGAGCGACAGAAACGAGCCGGAGGACGCTAGGTCAGCTCTATTCTGTAGCCGTGGGAGATGACATCTACTACCCATTGGTCTTGGATCTGGCTGCGCCAGATGTCTCCAAATTGGGAGAGCCTGCCACCGACCGAGGATGTTGCTGGGAGAGGCGGCGAGTCATGAAGAGGCAGCCTTGGCGGCTGCGGCGCCAGCTGGCTTCTTTTGCTGATTTTTGGACCTCCACGTCCGGCCTGACTTCTGATCCTTGTCTGCACGGGAGGAGGAGGAGGAGGACGTTTTTGAGGAGGGACGAAAGGCCCGAAACTTGGCGTACATCTGACGCTGACCAGACTTCTGCACCTTAGATTGAGGCAAAGAAGTTGACATTCCACCTGTGGATTCCTTGATGATATCGTCCAATTGTTCGCCAAAGAGCCTGTTTCCCGCGAACAGGAGAACTTGGAGAAACTTCTTAGAAGTGGCATCAGCCTTCCAGTCACGCAGCCATAGCATTCTGCGGGCTGCGAGAGAGTTAGCCGAAGCCACTGCAGTACGGCTGGCGGATTCCATGATCGCTGATCTAGCGTAGTCATTAAATGCAGAAGCTTGAGACGTGAGGGTAGTCACCTCGGGAATATCCTGAGCTACAACATTTAGTTCTGCCAAGCAGGCAGAAACTGCTTGCAGGGCCCATACTGCAGCGAAAGCTGGAGCAAACGAGGCTCCTGTAGCCTCATAGATTCACTTCGACAGAAGTTCAATCTGTCAGTCAGTGGGGTCCTTAAGAGAGGAGCCATCTGCAACCGACATGACGGTATTGACAGACAATCTGGAGACTGGGGGGTCTACCTTAGGAGAAACCGACCAACTCTTTACAACATCAGGAGGAAAAGGATACCGAGTATCCTTCCGTTTCCTGGAAAAGCGTTTGTCAGGACAAGCCCTGGGAGTCTGTACAGTTGATCTAAAGTTTGAATGATCAAAAAATGAACCCCGGGGTCTGGATGGAGGAAGGAACTGATACAGTTCCTCTGAAAGCGAAGTCTCCACCGTGGGGGGGGGAAGCCGTCAGATCCAGAACAGTATTAATGGAGGATACTAAGTCTTCCACTAAGGAATCCTCCTCTGAGGTCTCGTCCGAGGGCCTCACAGAATCCTGCCTATCCTCTCCATCAAACTGAGAACCCTCAGCATGAGATTCCGTGTGATGAGAGGAGGCAGGAGAGAGCGCTCTACGTGGCCGTTTAGGGGGCCGAGGAGAGGGAGCTATGTCTGAGACCCCTGTATTGTCTCCAGAGTCCAAACCCCTAGTAGGGGACGACTCGCTGTAGCGCCTGCGGCGTGAGGCAGAGGGACCGGGGGCACTTTCCCGGTGACTAACCTGCAAAGACTCCTGCAGGACTCTGGTTAGAGCCGTCATGGACTGGGCAAAAGAGTCAGAAAAGGACTTAGTGAAAGCTACAGTCCAAGGAGGAGGCACTGCCTGGTCCCCATGGCTAGGAGAAGGCTCTGATGTAGCAGAGCTGGGGGGAGCCCCATGTGCCACCTCAGTCTCATGTGAAGTGCAGGCAGAGCAATGAGGGAAAACAGACCCAGCAGGCAGCGCTATCTTGCAAACAGTGCAAGATTAATAAAATGTCTGCACCTTAGGGGCTTTGTTCCTGGTGGAAGACATGTCGCCCTTAGTAGTAATCCTCCAAGAGGGATACACTAGAGGGGGGAAATAGGGGTAGGAAGGCACCAACAGGAACCCTATGGTGACTTACCAGGCTGAAAAGGAGATGAGTGTGTGCCCTCCGGATGCCACGCTTCTAGCTAACAGCCGCAGAGTGCAGGGAGAGAGGCTGAGAAGTCTCAATCCCACACATAAGATGGCCGCCGGAGCCGAGAGAGGGGGCGTGGCCTAGCAGTGCGGGAATCCGGAGGGCTACTCCCCTCCCCAGCAAGTCTATGATGCAAGCCTAGGGCTGGGAGCGGCCGAGCCCCAAGACCGCCCCCCAAGGTGGTCGGGCCCGCCTCCAGAGGAGCCCGGGCCTCTGGGCAAAAAGAAGGCCGCAATGAAGCCGGGGCCTGAATTTAAAAAACAGAGAGGGGCGCTCCTGGTGCAGTATCAGGGGTCAGTGGGGGAAAGGGGTCGGTGGATTGTTGGTGCTCACCTGTCTTGGTTATGCTACCAGCATAACCAGGTGTTGTAGCCTTGCTGCGTCTCGTGCAGCTGCCGTCTCTCCCTGCTTCCAGGTCTCAGGCTGACACGTGATCAGTCACACGGTCTGACATCAGCACAGGTCCTTGAGAGCTTTGGCTATTAGATCCCCATTCTCCTCAATGGCACAGTGTTATCAGAAGCAGCTCTGCACCGCTCACCAGGGGTGCATGTAGATTAGTAAAAGTTAAACAAGCGGTTTAAGCAGGCGCATTCTGAATAAACTCCGGGAAGTCTGTCCAATTCAAGTAAAAAACTTCTTTAATGAGTATTACTGGTCTCTCTCACTACGCGTTTCGGCGTACTAGCGCCTTCCTCAGGTGATGACCAGTATTGCATCCTAACAAGTTTATATAGAGGCAGTCACAGGTGACTCATTACAGAAAATAGTCATTCATTAACCCCATCTAAACAAACAAAAAAAAAAAAAACCTAAATCTCATACTCTCATACATATTCACATTAGTAAAACAATGAATCATTATAGTTCTAAAACAAAACAGACCAATTTACTTTAATATAATACAAAATATATAATATAAAAAAGGGAATATTATATTTCAGCTACCAATATATGATTTTTTTTTTTTTTTTTTTTTTTTTTCCCCAAGGACATTTTATGGTGTTAATTATGGGTCTCAATAATTTTATAATTCTCAATCGGCAATATTTTCAATCGACAATATTTGTTATAATTGTTAGGGTACCGTAACACGCCTGCCGCCAGGCGCCCGTCCGCCAGGCACCTGGTCGCCTCCGTGGACGGGCGCCTGGCGGCAGGCGTGTTACGGTACCCTAACAATTATAACAAATATTGTCGATTGAAAATATTGCCGATTGAGAATTATAAAATTATTGAGACCCATAATTAACACCATAAAATGTCCTTGGGGAAAAAAAAAAAAAAAAAAAATCATGGTAGCTGAAATATAATATTCCCTTTTTTATATTATATATTTTGTATTATATTAAAGTAAATTGGTCTGTTTTGTTTTAGAACTATAATGATTCATTACTAATGTGAATATGTATGAGAGTATGAGATTTAGGTTTTTTTTTTTGTTTGTTTGTTTAGATGGGGTTAATGAATGACTATTTTCTGTAATGAGTCACCTGTGACTGCCTCTATATAAACTTGTTAGGATGCAATACTGGTCATCACCTGAGGAAGGCGCTAGTACGCCGAAACGCGTAGTGAGAGAGACCAGTAATACTCATTAAAGAAGTTTTTTACTTGAATTGGACAGACTTCCCGGAGTTTATTCAGAATGCGCCTGCTTAAACCGCTTGTTTAACTTTTACTAATCTACAGGGGCCTGAATTTAGACTGCCGGCCGGCGCTCGGGAGCACCTGAGCGCGGTACTACCCTGAGACCCCGCGAAACCCGCAGCGCTGCAGGGACAGGCCGCCAGGGACCGGGGGAGGCCCACCAGGGACCCCCACAGAGTATGGGCCGGTCTGCAGCCGCAGTATAGACCTCCAAAGCACTGAGATAGGTGCAGAGGGCCAGGGGAGCCATGTAGAACCCCTGGATGAGCAGGGCCCAGTGACCACCCCAGGTGGTTGGACCGGACTGCAGCCGCAGCATAACCCCCAGAGTACCTTGTGTAGGTGCAGGGGGCCGAGCCCTGTGGTCCACAACTCCAGCCTACAGGATCCAAAGGGGCTGTGGATGGAGTCAGAGCTCCAGATGTCCTGGGAGCCCGTAACGATCCCACTTCTCCAAAGGCCCGAGGGGATGGAGAAGGAAAAACAGCATGAGGGCTCCAGCCCGTTGCACCCCAAGGGTACCTCAACCGCCTCTGCCCAAGGCTGAGGAAGGAGACATGCTGGGGATCCATAAGGATCCTCTTTGCTTCCATCCGACACTCTCCAGGGAGAGTCAGTAAGACTAAAGGTACCGTCACACGCGTCAATTTTGCTAGCAATTTCACTGGCAATTTGCTGGTTGCAGTGAAATCATGGATACATGGTTCTGTTTTGTTGCAGTGTAGAAATGGAACCATGTATCCATGATTTCACTGCAACCACCAAATTGCCAGTGAAATTGCTTGCAAAATTGCTGCGTGTGACGGTACCTTTAGTGAGAGTGCATGAGTGCAAAGTGTGCCTCCTTCAACACAAAGGTAAGAACTGATGGGATTTCTCCTAGAGGGGGTGTATAGGCAGTAGGGGAGGAGTTACACTTCTTGTTTTAAGTGTAATACTTTGTTTGTCCTCCGGAGGCAAAAGCTATACACCCAATGTCTGGGTCTCCCAATGGAGCGACAAAGAAACTTTTCTGCAAATTTCCCTCGAGTCACATTTTTCGACTTTTCGCACAAAAAAAACTGGCATAGAGGGATGTAAAATTACCCCAATGTTTACCTTTGAGTCCTAACTTAAAGACATCCCAACATTTTGTATCAGCTAAATCTTGAGTACATCTGTGTGTAATGTAGTGTAGATGTGTTAAAGAGAACTTTTCACCCCCTTGGTGCTTTCCAAAAGGAATGCACCACTGAATGCAGCATGTATGCTGCATTCAGGGAAGGTGTCCCCCATGTCTCTACACCTCCCTGTAACCCGAAAAAAACACCTTGTAAAATTTAGAATTAAGAGGTCCAAGGGGTCTTATCTGTTTATGCTGTGCTCGCTGCTGGCACAGTCCTCCCCGCCTCCTGCCTGTGTTCCGCCTCCTTTTGTGTGGGTCTGCCCTCTCCTTCAGCTCCACACACAGACACACACACACAGGCAGGAGGTGGGGAGGACCGGGCTGGGAGCAGCACAGCATAATCAGATAAGGCTGGTTTTACACTATGATTTTGTTAAATCCGATGCTGTCCGATAAAAAAAAAAAATCGGACAGCATCGGATCCGATTTAGCCCCCATGTTCTCCAATGGGGATCGGATCAGATCCGATGTGCACTTAATGGCATCAGATTTGCTTCCGATCCTGTCCGATTTTTTTCAGGAGCCAAAATCGGAGACTGCCCCAATTTTGGTATCCGATTCAAAAATCGGATCGCATCGGATCCGATGTGATCCGATGCGATCCGATTAAAATAATATGGAAGTCTATGGGAGATCGGATCGGATGGAAAATCTGATCCGATATTGGATCCGATTTTCTGTATTGAGCATGCTCAATACCCTAGACCACTCCCAAAACCTCCCACAGCCATTGAAATCGGATCCGATAAAAAATCGGATCGGATGGCATCCAATTTTGAGCATCCGATGCTGTCCGATTTTCATCAGACAGCTTCGGAAATGACAAAATCGTAGTGTGAAAGTAGCCTAAGCCCCTTGGACCTCTTAACTCTAAACTTTCCAAAGTGTTTCTTTTGGTTTACAGGGGGAAGGGGGAGAACGTACATGGGACAAACCTTCCCTAAAGGCAGCATACAGGCTGCATTCAGTGGAGCTTTCACTTTGGAAAGCACCAGGGGGTGACAGGTTCTCCTTAATACACTCACTGATAGCCATCTTCCCAGGTTTACAGCATCTGGTCTTCTTTTCACTCATGTGATTGCAATTCTGACTCCCTAGAGTACACTTGAGTTTGTGTGTGAGCTAGAAGTCACTTTTACAATGTAAGTCTATAAACCATGTTCCAAATTATTATTCAAATTGGTTTTAAGTGTTATCAGGTTTTTTTTTTCTTTTTCAATTAAACCCATTGATGGTATTGTGTCTCAAGGTGGGGTTACACGTTGCAATATCGTTCCGATATCGCAATTCAATGGCACGGGAGCGCGCATTTAGTGCACATTTCTCCCGCATCGCATCGGAGGTTTACACGTTGCGATTTCTGGATCCAACGTCCGTACGATGTCTACGCCCCCCAACCCAGGAACGACCATTTAACATGGGAGTGAATGGGTGACGTTGAACTTCACATCGGAGTTGGGCTGTCACACAGCACGATCCGGCTCCAATCTCCATTCAATATCGGAGCATTGAATAGCACGCTCATTCAATCCCCGATATCGCATTGACATCGTTCCTGCATCGTATTGGACGTTCACACCATACAACGCAGGAACGATATCAGCTCCAACGATCGAACCACGTGACTTTTCATTGAAATTGGACGCCGATATCGCAACGTGTAAACCCACCTTCAAAGTTCTTTGGATCATTGAAATCAATCTAAGATACCTGTGATAATTACCTTGGCAGGTGAGCCCAATAAAAGGAAAACTGGAAGTTCCACAATATTGAGTAGCCCACAGTTTTCAAGTAACATGGGAAAGAAAAAAGGATCTCTCTGCTGCCGAAAAGCAACAAATAGTGCAATGCCTTGGACAAGGAATGAAAACATTAGATATTGCAAAAAAATTAGCGTGATTATCGTACTGTGAATAGATTTGTGGCCGATTCTGAGCACAGACGTGTTCATGCAGATAAAAGCAGAATGAGGAAGATTTCTGCCAGGCAAGTTCATCGGATTAAGAGAGCAGCTGCTAAAAGACCTTACAAACCAGCAAGCAGATATTTGATGCTGCTGGTGCCTATGGAGTCCCTCGAACCTCAAGGTGTAGGATCCTTCAAAAGCTTGCTGTAGTGCATAAACCTACTATTCAGCCACTCCTAAACAGTGCTCACAAGCAGAAATGGTTGCAGTGGGCCCAGACATACATGAAGACTAATTTTCAAACAGTCTAGTTTACTGATGAGTGCCGAGCAACCCTGGATGGTCCAGATGGAGTAGTGGATGGTTGGTGGATAGCTACCATGTCCCAACAAGGCCGCAACGTCAGCGAAAAGGTGGAGGAGTCATGTTTTGGGCCAGAATCATTGGGAAACAGCTGGTAGGCCCCTTTAAGGTTCCTGAAGGTGTGAAAATGACCTCTGCAAAGTATATAGAGTTTGTGACTGAGAACTTTCTTCTATGGTAGAAAAAGAAAAACGTGTCTTCAGGAGCAAAATCATCTTCATGCATGTCAATGCATCATCTCATGCTGCAAAGAATACCTCTGTGTCATTGGCTGCAATGGGCATGAAAGGAGATAAACTGATGGTGTGGTCACCATCTTCCCCTGACCTCAACCCTATAGAGAACCTTTGGAGTATAATCAAGAAAAAGATTTATGAGGGTGGGAGGCAGTTCACATCAAAACAGCAGCTCTGGGAGGCTATTCTGACATCATGCAAAGAAATACAAGCAGAAACTCTCCAGAATCTCACAAGTTCAATGAATGCAAGAATTGTGAAGGTGATATCAAAGAAGGGTTCTTATGTTAACATGTAACTTGGCCTGTTAGGATGTTTTGGAGTTAGTTTTTTATTTCAGTGAATGTGACCTCCTAATGCTGTAAATTCAACAAATGAGCATTTCTTTCAAACATATCAAATGTTTAGAAACTCTACTGTGCCTAATAATTTGGAACAGTGCATTTAGAGTTTTTTTTTTAATTTTGAAGATTATACTGTTATCATTGGGAGGTTTCTTCAATAAAATTTGATGTACACTAACGGGTGATGACTTTTATTACACTGACTGATTTTCCTAAATGGTCGGTGCAAATGACAGAGAAAAAGAACATTTGCATAATAATTTGGAACATGGTGTAGAGCCTCATTCTAATACTGCATAGACTTACATTGTAAATGTGACTTCCAGGTCACACATAGAACCCAGCGAGAGCCAGCGAATAAGAATTTCAGTTATGTGAGAGAAATCAACGGCAGCGGAGCTGGAATCCAAGGGAGATCGCCAAGGGAGAATGAGTGTATTAACACACTTAGGGGTACTTCACACACAGCGATATCGCTGCAACGTCACAGGTTTTGCCACAGCGACCAGAGATGAGCTCGCTGATCGCTGCTGACTGTCCAGGACTATTTTTTGGTCGTCGTGTGTGACGCCGATGTGTTCCCTGGTAACCAGGGTACACATCGGGTTACTAAGCACAGCACACTTTGCTTAGTAACCGGATGTGTAAACTGATTACGAGCGTTCTCCGCTAATACAGTAGCGGGACCTCGACATCGTGGAAAAGAATAGTTTATATTCTTTTCAACGATGTTGAGGTCATTACACCGGTCCCTGGTAGCTGAGGAGATCTGCCTGTTTGACAGCTCACGAGCGACCACACAGCGATGTTCCAGTGACCCAGCCAGGTCGGATCGTTGGTGGGATCGCTGGAACATCGCTACGTGTAACGGGGCCCTAACTCTACAGTACAAATACTTTAACACAGATAAAAAATGTTTTTAAAAAATCACCTTTGACCTGAGATAAGCAGAACCACGTTCACAGCGAATTCCCCCGGTACAGTACATTAACACAGTTTTATCTTTAAAAAAGTCCAAATTTTGATCAACATAGTTTGGGAAGTAGCTGAATTTCCTGATGTCTGGAGCTAGGCAGTTCTGGAACTGTCCCTGAAAAGGAAGAATCCATAGGTCACACAAATGAATCGATGGTAAAAGTATACCCCATACTATAAATCCCCCTCCCCCACAACAAGGAAAAATAGCAGTACGCAATGCAAGGCTTAGCGGGTTTTGCTTTGTTTTTTATGCTCCACACCACTCCCTAAGAACAATTTTTATTTGCCCATAAAGTTGCAAACTTAGAAACAAACATACAAACAAATACATAGCAAAGTACACCAATACTGACCCTGCCGTAGGGACTTAAGAATATATGATAATTGCTGCCAATGAATAAAATCAGTGTTAATGAGCAAGTAAGGTCTCCATACAAATTAGATACCGTAGCTGTTACACAGGAACACACGCGTCTCGGCCAAGCACTTCAATGTTCTTTATGAGAGAGTCGATGCCAGACTTTTGTCCTCCTGTAGACTCTTCTGAAAGAGACTTCTCTCCCAGACATAAAAAGGATCAGCCATTGGAAATCCAACAGGTCAGATCCTTCTCCACCAAACTTCAGCTATTGCTGGAGAGCTTGGGGACAACATACAAATTAAACTCTTGGCCCATTCTGCTGAAATTAGAAGATATAGCCTAGCTATTGTAATGTATGAGGGCCTGTAGATGACACAATATCACTGAGCCAGTAATAGGTAACATTCACCGTAGCCTAAAACAAAAACAGAGGCAACTAGGGCTGTGGAGTCTGAGTCGGTGCCCATTTTGGGTGGAGTCGGATTTAGGGAAAATGAGGAGTTGGAGTCGGATGTTTGGACCATGTCGCGTTCCTGGTGCGGACGAGAGTGTGTGATGTGTGCGGGCATCCGCCTGCGTACAAATCACATATTGCAGTGAATGGGAGCGCACGGTCATGTGCAGACCTGCGCATGACCGTGCGTTCTCATTATAAACATAGGGGCTGCGGTCAGCTTGCGGATCCCCTCCGCAGGACGCTGCGGAGGGTCCGCAAGTCTGAAGCCAGCCTTATGGAGTCTTGAGTGGTGAGCATGCAGACAAATCATGGAGAATATGTGCATTTTTTATTGTTTTCTTTGAAACAATTGGGACCTGCTGATTCTCAAGGTCTTCGTGTCTCTCCACAGGTGGTTCTTGGCTCTTGGACAACTCTTCTAATAATACTTTTCCCTCTGAAATCTTGTGGAGAGCACCTGCTCTTGGATGGGTTATAGTGAAGTGATGTTCTTTGCACTTCTGATTTATTGCCCCAACAGTACCCACTGGAACCTTCGGTACTTTAGAACTTCTTCTGTAACCAATGTTGTAAGTATGGTTTAAAACCATTTTGAATAAGATTGCAAAGACTGCGAAGGCCTTGACACAGTTCACTGGTTTTACCCATCATGAAATGTTTCTTGTGTGGCACCTTGGTAATAAGATAATAAGACACCTTTTCATAGGCCATCAGTTAAACCAACTGATATTTTTCAGTAAGTGGAAAGATTGCTTTCTAATTACTTATGGATTTCAGCTGGTGTCATGACTTTCCATGGCTTTTTGCACCTCTCTTTCGTCTTGTGTTTAAGAGTACCTTTACACGTCGCAACATTGCATGCAATTTCACTTGCAACTTACTGTTTGCAGTGAAATCATGGACACATTGTTACATTTGTACACAGCCACAAAATGGAACAATGTGTCCATGATTTCACTGCAACCAGTAAGTTGCAAGTGAAATTGCATGCAATGTTGCGACGTGTAAAGGTACCTTAACACTTTTTATCTGTGTCATTTCTCATTATTAAATAAAACTTAATTTATAAACATCTATGGTTTGATTTCTTTGCCTGTGTGTATTGGATGAGTTGTTACTAATATCTGGTGAGAAATTAATGTCAATAGCACCTTTAGAAATATATTTACTTAGAAAAATTGGTGACGTGTTAAATACTTATTTCACCCACTGTTGCTCCATATCTCGAAAATTGAAACTGTTAGGGTATGTGCACACTGGCCGGGTTAGGGTCGGTTTAGCTGTGTAAACCGCCGGTCGGTTTACATAAATTTCATGTAAATTTATGTTAATCCAAACCGGCGTTTGGATTAACATTAAAACCTATGTAAACTGACACCCGGTGTCCACACACCGGCAGTTTACACATGCTCATCCGTTGCTAACCCGCTGGGTTCCCAGCGGGTTAGCAACGAATGAGCATGTTCTATAAACCGGCCGGGTCTGCAGCGGCTGCAAGCAGAATCATGTACTGCTTCCAGCCGCCGCAACACCGCCGGCGCTAACCCGCTGTGCACCCGCCCGG
>JARQOC010000003.1:464791807-464810830 GCA_033576535.1 Allobates femoralis
CTGTGCACCCGCCCGGCACCCGCTCGTCACCCGCCGCACATACCCGCCAGGATGCCGGTGGACGGCTCCGGAGCTTCCTGGCGGGTCCGCCCAGCCGCCGCCGACACAAACCCGCCTACCAGTGTGCACCTAGCCTTAGGGTACCTTTACACACGGCGACTTTTCTAGGAACTTCACTGGCAATTTGCTGGTTGCAGTGAAATCATGGACACATTGTTCTATCTTGTGGCTGTTACAAATGGAACAATGTGTCCATGATTTCACTGCAAACAGTAAGTTGCAGTGAAATTCCTAGAAAAGTTGCCGCGTGTAAAGGTACCTTTACAGCTCTTGGAAAGTGGAGACACAAGCAAATTTTTAAAATGTCAGGTTTTTTTCACTACTTAAATAAAACAAAAACATATCTGCATAATTGTACTAACCTGGAAAATCACATTGCAAGGTCATTTTTAGTGTAAAATGAACACTGTAAATTTAAAAAAAAATTGTGGAATTGTGAAAAAAAATCCATCTATACTGTCTTGTTTGACCAGAAGTTAATTTTTGTGTTTTGTGGAGAGACAGGATTTTTTTTTCACAATTTCAGCACACATGAAATTTTTTTCCCCACTTTCCAGTACACTACATGACAAAATGGATGGTGCCATTCAAAAGTCAAAACACGTTCCGCAAAATACAAGCCCTCACATGAAATGTTGACAGAAAAATAAAAAAGCTATGGCTCTTGGAATAAGGATAGCAAAAAATGAAAGCGCAAAAAAACCTGCAAAATTGCCAGGTTGGGAAAAAGGAGATTTTTGTGTACTCGCCGTAAAATCCTTTTCTCTTAGCCTCTAATTGGGGGACACAGACCGTGGGTGTTATGCTGCTGTCCACTAGGAGGCGACACTAGCATAATCTGCAAAAGATTAACAGTGGCTCCTCCTCTGCAGTATACACCCCTGGAGCAGGCACTGCCTTAACTCTCCTACTGCTTTAGCACAAAACTGGTTAACAGATAAGAACAGTAAAACAGGGCCTGTAACCACGCAGGCAACCTGTGTAAACAGATAAATCTAACAAGGTAATAACATGTAACAAGGCCTGAAACCAAACAGGCACATGTGTAAACAGGTAAGAGTTAGCAGATTAGTAACAGTACAGCAAGGCCTGTAACTAAGCAGGCACGTGTGCAAACAGTGCAGAGTTAACGAAGCAAGAATCGTATAACAAGGCCTGTAACTACACAGGTTTACAGTACTACAAGGCCTGTAACCAAACAGGCACAAGTGTAAACAGTCAACTGGTAACAGAATGATAGTCGACAAACATGTGTAAACACGTTAACCCTGTAACAGCTGCGAAGCATGTGTGAACTGTAGAAAAAAAGCCCACAAGGGCAATAGGGTGGGTGCTGTGTCCCCCAATTAGAGGCTAAGAGAAAAGGATTTTACGGTGAGTACACAAAAATCTCCTTTTCTCCTTCGCCTCATTGGGGGACACAGACCATGGGACGTCCCAAAGCAGTCCCTGGGTGGGAAAAAGCAATGGAACTAGCAACACTGAGCATGGTCAGTGAAAAAGTATGCACTAACAAACGGCCTGCAGCCACCTGGAAGGCACGCCTACCCAGCCCTATGTTAGCCGAGGACCGAGTGCAAGCACTGTAATGGCTTGAGTATGTGCATAGGCTGACCGTTTGGCTGCCTAACCCGTTACCGAACGCCTGGAGACCCTCATGGCCGTAGTAGAATGTGCCGTGATGCTGCCGGGAGGAATGAGTTTTTGATGGTATAAGCATCTTGGATGGTTAGACGAATCCCCTATTTAGAGAAAACAGTAGAGGCTGACGTGTCTTTACGTCTGCCCTCTGGAAGAAGGAGAAAAGAGAATCTGACCTCCTCGAAGGGCGCTGGTCCTTGATGACGAGATGCGTATAGCCTTAACAAGGTCCTACATAATGTAAGTCCTTTGCAATCCGGATGAACTGAAGTCGGGTGCAGCGATGTCAAAAAGAAGTTTTCATTTAGGTGGAAAGAGTATAACGCCCTTAGATGAAGGATGGGGTACATGAGAGCGCTGCAAAGTATTGATACCTCTGCAGAGAAAAAGCAATTGCTACCGCAACATACCAATGTTTGGATGAGAATGCTAAGGGTAATATCCCCTGGAGTCTCAAAAGGTGGTTTTGTAGGACCGTGAGGACGAGTTCAAATCACCACGTGTAGTCCTGTTGTATGGAGACCATAAATGGCAGACCCTTCAAAGGAAGGATTTCCTAGAAGTCTGGTGGCAAAACGTGTGGAAGAAGGGGAAAAGGCTAAAACCTGCTGTGTGAGAGACCCCAAGGACAGACCTGAGTCTACGTCTGAGTGGAAGAAACGGAAAGTTCTTGGTATGAGACAGGCCCCCGGGGAATGACCTGTAAAGGTGTCCCGAGCAAAAAACAAAAACGATTACACATGTGTGATGGTATATTGTTGAGAAGGCTGGGTTCCTTGTTGTGACTATGGTCACTACACTATTCTGGGAAAAAAAACGCTGGGTTAAGTTCCAGGTCTCAAGGTCTACGCCATTAATTTCAGAGTTGAGGAATTCTGAGGGAGAACTGGCCATGGAGAGCAGGGCTGGACTGTCCATTAGTCGTCCTGGTACTGCTGCTATGAATGAAGAAAAACTGCGTACAAAGCGCATCTGGGCCAGTCTGAGACCACAAGTATGATCAGGTGACATTCTTGTTTGATATTCCGCACTATCCTGGTAGTGGGGAAAAAGTGTAGGGGAGACGGATACAGGTCCAGTCTTGGACTAGTGTGTCTGTCCTATTGATGTGGATCCTGGGACCTGGCCAGGGAGGTTGGAACCTTGGTATGGAAGCGTGACTCAGTCAGGTCCATATCTGTGGTTTCCTGGTGCTGGCAGCTTTGACGGAGGACATCTGGTGAAGGGACCGTTTACCTGAGTCCATCCCTTGTTGGGTTAGGAAATCCGCTTCCTAGATGTATAAGCCTGGTTTGAGAATAGCCGACAGTACCGTGTTGAAGGATTCCACCCGGTGAAAGATGTGACGAACGTCTGTCATCGCTTGGAAACTGCAGGTTCCACCCTGGTGGTTGACGCATGTCACGTCTGTGGCATTGTTTGACTGGATCCAGACATGTCCGACTGCCAGAAGGTGACTGAAAGGGTTCAGTACTAAAAATACTGCCCGAATCTTCATAGATTGAGGGACATCTTCGAGTCTGGATGAGACCAATGCTATGTGCATTGTGAAGTGGCTACATCACACCACATCGTGTTCTCGTGCCATGCCCGAGCATGGATAATTGAAAAAAAGGCTGGAGATGCAGCAGAGCCAATGGAACTGCGTCATATGCTGCCACTATCGTGTCTAGCAAAAAGAATAAAGGCGCATCTGTAGACACACAGGGCTATTTGTATAGATAAAAATGCCAATATTCCTTTGGCACACCCCCGAGACCACTGTACTATTGGTTTTATGTGAACTATCCTGTCTAGGACTCTTATGGCGGTTGTGAAGGAGTAAGAAGACCGCCAAAGTAGACTGCGGATTCCCAGATGAAGAAACCATGCCTGTCTGGGGAAATTTGACTAGAGCTGTCGATGTGTTGCAGCGCAAGACCGCTGTTTTCATCTGATGCTGCATGTCCAATATGGTCGACTCCAATGTGATGCAGCAGCATGTGGCGATCAGGAATACGCGGTGAAGCTGGGGCTCCTGAAGTGTGCTGTGCTGTAGCAGGTGCCTTGGAAGTGCGGTAGACTTGTGGAGATTGATCTGCCAAGTGCGCCTTCTTAACGTGCACAGTGAAAGTGCCACTGTTTGCAGCCCCTGAAAGTCATGCATTGATGAATAAATCGTCTAGATAAGGGAATGCAGTATAGACATTGCCAACTTCAGGCTAGGAAAAAAACTTTGTATTCACTTTTGACTCCTGAGTTGAGAAGGGACAGACTGCGTGGAAGACGGTTTCGGCCACGGCCATAGGGGGACCGGAGGGCCCATCCACAGGGTTAATGCAGTCGGGGATCTGCGAGGTCTTGCTTCTGAGCGGGCTGTGCAAAGTGCTCGTGCATGTTATCTCAACCCAAGTACCTAAGATAGGTGCAGTGAGGAGAATGGCAGCTGGGCTCGTGTTTCACGTTCTGCGATCCAGAGTTTCGGGGTTTTTTTGTAGTCTGGGGAGGGAGGCCGGGTAGGCCTTGTGCAGTCGCTTCCTCAACACGAGTCCCTGACAATGGGGAGTCGAGGAACGAAGATGGCCTATAGCAATCTCGGCTACGACCCAGCGCACCCAATAGTGGAGAGCTGAGGAGGGAGTATGAATAGGTCGTAGGTTCCAGACACCCGTAGCTGAATCACCAGTGCAGCTGCGAATCACGGTGTTTCAGCTTGCGTCTTGTGAGACTTGGCTGTCATCACCGCCAACCAGACCTCCAACTGGGGGGTTCTGGAGAGGATTGGTGAACAGTCCTGGGACGCCTTACAGTGGTCAGGTAATTGTAGGTTACATCAACTTAATCTGGGCTCTCCAACAGTGGGGAACCTAGGAAGGAACCTGCCGGTTAAACTCGTAGTAATACCATCACAGCCTAATTAGTCCCAGCTGTGTGGGGGCCCGGGAAGGGGTATATTGGACGAGTATTTTGAGCCATTTGAATATCAACTGGGCTCCACCAACGTTGGGGGACCGAGGAATAGGCATGTCGGTGCCCCACTTTAACCCAACTCCCCCCAGAGTAAAGCCATAAGGTTGGATAAGTGTACCAACAGGTACCTGCATCTGGCACGATGTTAGGAAAAAAACCAATACGTGCGGTGGCCCGTGCGCTGATTGCTGCTGTAGAGGAAGTTACACTGCTCCTCATAGTATGATTGCTCTTTAAACGGTGTCCCAAGGGGGGACAAGCTGGAGCAGGATATATCACTGATGGTTGTCCTGCCGTTTTCGATGGGAGACTGCCGCACAGCGAAGCTGTGGCATTGTACTTTCCAGAGTCGCTGTGCGTGTGCCCTACAGCGAGTGCAGTGCTCGCTGTGCCCCCGCATAGCGGATGGTGAGCAATGGCTGTTGGAAAAGCCGGAGAATGATGGGGGGCAGTGCAGACTGGCCGTACCTATATGGCATGGCAGGCTCTGCTGTATGTCCCTCTTCCCTTTGGTGCAGCCGGGAGGAGAAGGAGGGGACGGGCACTGTAGGATTCCTAAAACCAAGGCCCCGAGCTGCACCAGTGTACCTTGAAGACCATGGCAGGGAGGAAGCACTGTTGGGCTCCCAGTGTTTGTGAGGGGCCTAGTGCACGTTGTACCCCCTGCTGGCTGTGCATATGTGCCACCATGCCAGCAAGGTCGTGGGCACGTGGCTGTCCGCACACAGGACAGCTTATGTACATGCCTGTTAATGTATAGTGTGTGCATATTGTCCGCACACAGGACTGCTGATTCACACGCCTGTTACGTGTGTAGTGTGTGCACATTGTCCCGCACACAGGACTGCTGATTCACACACCTGTTACATGTGTAGTGCGTGCACATCGTCCCTGATTCACATGCTTGTCCGCACACAGATTAGCCTGGAGATATGGCTGCTGTGTGGGGGCTCAAGGCTGGCAGCTGCGGCGACAGGAGCAGTTCCTGGATCTTTTAATGACCGCCGCTGCCTAGAGGAGAGGGGTCGTCCTCATCCTGTGCTCCCCTGAGACTGGCTGGCTGATAATGGCCGCCGAGATAGAGAAATGAGGAGGGAAGGGGGCGGGACGTTGAGAAAAAGAGGCGTCCCATGTAAAAAATGCGCCCTGTCTGCTCCAGTCCGCCCCCCGCTATGACGCTGGCAGCGTCATACTCGTCATCCGGAGGCGGTCGGGGGGCGTGGAAAAGGTGGCGCTTGAGCTAGGCTGAAGCAGCTGCCTAAATTGGATTCCCACGCCCGAAAAGGGCTCCAGAGCGTCGCGGAGGTCCGGGGAGGGTCCAGACCTGACCCGGACCTCACCGGAACCCCCTGGTCAGTATAGCGGTGGCATGGTGGAGCTCCCACAGAAGAAGACCCAGAACGCTGGGTCCTCTCATCCGGCAACTGTGCAGCCGTGATGCTGGCTGCTGCAGGGGCACAGGCAGTCTGTGCCCCTGATAGTGCTATGACTGCCCCACTGCTGATCCCCCAGCCCAATCTGGAGAACACAGCGAAGCTGTGTCTCCTGGGTGTGCTGCAGCAGTCCGTGCTGCAGCCTAGCTCCAACGGAGTGACTCAGCAGAGCTGAGGCTCCTGGAGTGCTCAGAGGTGCTGCACCTTCTGGCCCTACCTGAGGAGTCTCAACCTAAAGGGACCCCTGAAGGGTGTTTAGGGAGGGATTGCGTCCACCATCAGAGGGCCCCTTCGGAACCTCGACCTCAACCCAGTGACCCCAACAGTAGGGAAATGGGGAAGGAGGACCGTCGTGTCAACCTCAACCCAGCGCCCCAACATTGGGTGGCCGAGGAAGGAGCGGCAATCCAAAAGCGAAAAAATTCCGTAGGAAATAAGATTTTGGTGTGCCTCCTATGACACTAAGAAAAAACTGGTTAAGGCAGTGCCTGCTCCAGGGTGTATACTGCAGAGGAGGAGCCACTGTTAATCATTTGCAGATTATGCCTAGTGTCGTCTCCTAGTGGACAGCAGCATAACACCCACGGTCTGTGTCCCCCAATGAGGCGAAGGAGAAAGTGATTTTACACCACTTTGTATTGCTGATCTAGTCTCAGGACAAAGTAGATAGGCCGGTTTCACACTTTTGCACCCCGCCGCTGCGTACTGCGGTGGGGAAGTGCAAGCTGAGCGTAGACACCGCGCGTCCCCATCCTAATCTTCAAAACCGCGCGTCCTATGTTTATCATGGTGACACACGGTGATGGATGCGCTCGGCTGTGCATTGCCGTGCGCACCCATTCACTTCCCTGTGTAATTTGTACGCATGCAGATGCTTGCGTACAAATCACACAGGGAAGTGAATGGGGTGCGCACGGCAATGCGCAGCCGAGCGCATCACCTGCGTCCCCATGATAAACATAGGGACGCGCGGTGTCTGCGCTAGCTTGCGCTTCCCTGCCACAATACACAGCGTCGGGAAGCGCAAGTGTGAAACCAGCCATAATCAATGTCAAGTTGGAGGAGGTGTAACATCTGGCACACCCACTGATCAGTTGTCTGCAGCCCTGGCAGAGCCCCTGGATGTAAACATTATACAGAGTGTAAAGCCCTTGTCACACTAAGCGAGATCGCTATCGAGATCGCTGCTAAGTCACAAGTTTGGTGACGCAACAGTGACCTCACTAGCGATCTCGCTATGTTTGACACTTAGCAGCGACCAGGCCCCTGCTGTGAGATCGCTGGTCGTGTCAGTCGCCTGGACCATTTTTTGATCGTTGGGGTCCCGCTGGGCAGCATGCATAGGTGTGTTTGACAGGAACAACGATCAACAACCTCAATACTACAGGTCTGAGAAACAGGGTCCCAACGACCGCTGTATCATTCCGGATCGTTGTTGTGTCGCTGGTGAGATCTCGGTTTGACATCTCACCAGCGACCACATAGTGATCCCTACCAGGTCGTATCGCTGTCGGGATCGCCGTGCGTCGCCAAGTGTGACGGTACCCTAACACCACTACTCCATGACACTGTTTAATGACCACTACTGGGTACTAAAGAACAGCTCTAGTGATGAGCGAATCTACTCGTTACTATTACCATTCGTTATTCGCAGGAATAGTACAGTATTCGGGATGTTCATTATCACTGGTGCTCAAGAGTGATGTGTGGATCCTGAATGATCTGACACCAATTGCCAACTCCCTTGACTAAACAATGGAATCTGGCACCTTAGTGAGAGGTTCTTGAATGGAAGGCTCTCACTGGGAGATAGAGCAACACTTTGTATGCTAAGAACACACAAAAGAAAAATTGAATGGTTGGGTGTGAGCAGTAAACACTACTATTCAGTTGAATAACCGAATAGTAAAAAGAATTTGGCTAGACTATTCTGAATCCGAATATTACTATATCACTCCCTTAAGTCTTGTTTAGCTATTTCATCTAGCCTCAGCAGACAGCTGATTGGTGGGGTTCACAAGTGTTGGAATTGCACTGATTGATATTGATGACTTATCCTTGGGTGAGGTCATAAATATCAGAAGTAGTGAAAAATCTCATTACCACTTAACAATGCATGGTGACCATATGGAGTGTGAATACAGACATATTTGTCAAGCTGCACTTCCCTACATGCCATGTATGTACTCAGTTTATGATCTAGGCTGAGACATGCAGCCATGTCGGATTATTGTCAGTGTCATTTTGTGTATGTTTGATACACAAGACTGTGCATTAGAATTGTAATACTTGTATCTATGTTTGTAATAGCACAAATCATGAATGGTTTAGAATTGTTAACATTAGACAACAAACATCAATGTACAGATAAATTCCACTGTGCAGGTTAGAATTACATACTATTTTGCTTTCATAAAAATTGCGGCAGTCCAATAAAATGGTGTCCTTTTCTTCTTGTGACGTGGATACATACTTTTCCACTCTTTTATGAAACTCCTCTGGAGTAAGATGTATGGCTAAAGTAATGAAAAAATAATTGTTAGCAAGATTGAAGGTTTACAGTATTTTGAAACATTTTCAGTTATGCTAAAAAATAAATATTAAAATCTCAGAATTACCATATTTAAATAATAATTTATTCGTATTTATTTATCACACAATTCCATGGTAACCATAAGCTCCTCATTTGTATCTTGTATATTTTAATTAATTTACCTTCATATGTTATTTTTTTATGCATTAGCCATTTGAAAAAAAATAAAAAAAGAGATGACCAAATATTAATATCATCAAAATCTTGTCGAAGCAAGTATACTACTATCATGACAGATGTCATGGATCAAGTGTATTTACCGATTTGGTACATGAGCACAAATAGACTTTATCTTCTAAGGCCGGCTTCACACTACGGCTGGGATCCGATCCGTGGCTGTCCGCTTGAGGCAGACAGCCGCGGACCTGATCAGAACACAGAACTGGAGGGCTAATTTGCCCTCAGGTCTGGTGTGCAGCTGGCGCAGATGCTGCCACTGATAGGTCGGGACCGCGGCTCGCTACTGATCTGTCAGGAGAGGACAGCTCCATGGTGCTGAAGGTCAGCACCAGCCTCTCCTGACAGTTCAGAACCGCGGCTAGCTCCCCGCAAGCCGCGGTCCTGACCTATCAGCGGCAGCAGCTGTGTGCGGCTGCACACCGGACCGGAGGGCAAATTAGCCCTCCACTTCTGTGTCCACGGTTGTCTGCCTCAAATGGACAGCCAAGGATTGGATCCCAGCCTAAGTGTGAAGCCAGCCTAAGTCCATACCAACATACCAAATAATAGACTTCTTCACATACCTGTTTCTTTGTAACTAACTTTCTGTGGATCAACACCCATTGGCACAATTTCATGGAAAACACCAACACGAAGATCAGGAAAACAGTGAGCTCCTCCTTCACTTCTCTGAAAAATCCACATAGGACTGATAAATACAGAGGTTAAATATTATTAACAGGTTATCTGGGCTGAATTGAAAAGTCACTGTACACTGTAGGTGACTGCCGACTGATGGATCTTCATAATGTGCAATGCATACACTGTCTCAATGATTTACATACTTGCGGTCACGTGCCAGCTGGTCTTATCAAACTTCTCTTTCTTCTCTTTTATTGAGAGAAGCCTATTAAAACTAGAAACCATATGACCACAAAAGTGGAAATCACCCACATACCTTGGGAATTGTAACAGTGGTGCATCACACACTTTCTGGATTCAGCAGTCTGAAATCAAGGACAACCCAGACACCTTTTTAACACCTTCATGACGTATGACGTACATAATATCACGTGTCTCTGCCTTTGATATGGCCCCCCGCAAGTTGACCTAACACCTTTCCTCACACAAAATATCTGATTCAATCAGACATCATGTGCCTTTAACAACCACAGGTGGATCAGAGTTCCAGCCATGGCCTTTAACCTGTTAAATGCTGCTGTCACTCTCTGACAGAGGCATTTAACAAGATCCGACAGGGGGACACATCATTCCACTTAGTCATAACACGCCTGCGATGTGATCTCAGGGTGATGATATGTTGTCATGACAGCTGGGGCGGGCAGGGGGGAGGGGGTGAGTCTACTGACGACTCTTGTGCAAATCAATATGATTTTCCTACGAGAATTGGCCCTTGGCCAGAGTTCATAGTAGATTGTGATTCTGGTTATATATAGCACTTATGTAAAGGCGATCAGACAATTATAGATTGAAGTCCTTTACAGGGACAACTAAATACTGTTTGAAGCGAAAGTTTTTTAAAAAATGTGGGAAAAAAAAAAAAAAACCACAACAAGTTTAATTCATCCCCCTTTTGCACCTTAAAAATAAAACAAACATAAATGCACATTATCTGTTTCTCCAAAAATACGACAGGATCTTATATTATTTTTGGCTTCAACAGATGCGCTAGGGCTTATTTTTGTGGGATGTTTTTAGGTTTTTTTTTTCCAGAAAAATTGTTTATTTAAGTTTAGCATAACAAGTATCAAACAATAAAGAAGGGTAAGACATAATAAAGTAAAAAGAAAATAAAAATAATACAGGAGAATATCCTACAATAGTAGAGCCAGAATACATGAAGGCACACAATAGAGATGGCGAGCGACCTACCCCTTTGAGGCTAAGGAAAGGGTAGACATCAGAGCATGCCGGGGCCACTGGTAGTGTAATCCCGTGAGCCTCCCAGTACTCCGGCAGGCAGAATGTTTTATATTTTGTATTGGTTTCAGTGATAGGGTTGCCCAGTAATGAAGAATGAATATTGACCAACTTCCCTCGCCCATAATCCTGCCCACCCCTTTGCCGACAACAGTAATTGGAACTTGTGTTAATGAAAAAATAAATTTTCACCTCTTCTCTCGCCCACCCCTCTGAGCTGGTATTAGTGATTCACTCAGACTGCCAACTGCCCAAAAATTGCAGCGCAATGCTCTTCCTGCCCTCCTGAACCGAGCGTGTCACCATGTATTTCTATGCAGCCCCAAATCTCAGGTGAGGAGAGCCGCTGGACATTGCGACTATTGCACTGCGATTCTTGGACAGTAATACAGCAGACTAAGTAAATAACTGACACCAATGCAGAGGGGTGGGCGAGGGGAAGGGGTGAAACTAATTTTTTTTATTAACACAAATTCCCTTCACTTAGAATGATAGAGGGGTGGGCAGGATTATTGGAGGGGAAAGGCAGTGAATATTAATTTTTTCATTAACACAAGTTCTATCCGACGCCGCAGAGGTTGGGCAGATTATGAGCGTGTGAAGGGGGTGAATACTAATATTTTCATTAACACAAATTACAACAACTGATGCCAGCAGAGGGGTGGGTGGGATTATGGTGGAGAGGAGGTGAATATTCATCTACAATTAACACGCAGTCCAATCACTGATGCTGGTTCAGAGGGGACAGGATTATGGTGGGGAAGAAGTTAATATTCATTTACAATTAACACATAGTCCAATCCCTGACGCCATCAGAGGGATGTGCAAGATTATCAGCGGGAGACGGGATGCCGTCACATAACTATAAACTTCAGGGCTTACTTATCCTGCTGGGTTTATGTTTGTAGTAGGTCTTATCTGATCCATCAAAATATGAAAGAAATGTATCTGATCAATTGACGGTGTAATAAAAGAAGAGTAAAAATGGCAGAATTACATTTTTTTTGGACCGCTGCAACATTGTAATAAAAGGCAATCAAAACATACTATCAACCCTAAAAAGGTATCAGTAAAATGTCAGCTCATGGAGTAAAAAAATTAGCCCGCATACAGCCCTATAACCTAAAAAATGAAAACGTTACGATTTTTGGAAAATGTCCCAAACTAAATATGTATTATATTTTATATTTTTTTACAAATTTCTTAATTTTCACCATTTTAACAAGATAAAAAACTATACATGTTTGGTGTATCAGCGTACTCGTACTGACCATTACGGTCAGGTCAATTCATTGTGACCAACAAAAAAGCTATTCTGGAATTGCACTTTTTTTTGCATTTTCATCATTCAAAAATACAACTCGTCCTGCCAAAAACAAGTCCTCATATGGCTGTGTGGAGAGAAAAATAAAAAGTTATGCCTTTTGGAAAAAAAGGGAAGGAAAAGACAAAACAAAAAATGAAAAACAGAAAATCACCTGGGAACAAAGGGTTAATGACTAGAGTTTTCATCTTTGCACTTTAATTTTTTCCTTCCCTTTTTTTCTTCTAAGAGCCATAACTTTTATATTTCATTCGACATAAACATTTGTAGAACAAGTTGTAGTTTTCAAAGCATCATTCACTTTACCATACAATGTATTATAAAACAAGAGGTTGCAAGTATAATACGGTACTGCAAATCGTATACTGCTCAACAGTACCTAATAGAAATCATATACTGCTTTATACAGGACACACAATACAGCCATATCTCACAACCACATACTGCTTCATACAAGACACAATAATGCCATATAGTGCCAATCACATACCACTTTATACAAGGCAACCAATACCTTCCATGTAGTGAAACTCAAATGCAGCTTCCTACAGAACACCTAATATCATCATATAATGCAAACTAAATACTGCTTCATATACAAAGACATAATACTGCCATATAGTCGACTCAAATACCGCTTCTTACAGGACACCTAATATCGCCATATGCCCTATATACTGAGCACTGCTCACATGTCCTCAATACTGATACCTACCATCCTGTATATACAGGAGTACCACATATATACTGTATACTGCTGACCTGTTCTATATACTGACATATACCATCTGATATACACATGACAGCCCCATATATACTGTATACTGCTCGCATGTCCTATATACTGACATTGTATAACTGTTGACATGTTCTATAGACTGATATATATACACTGTCTTTATACACATCACTGCCCTATATACTGAGCACTGCTCATCCATCCTATATAGTGATACATACCATCCTGTAAAACATGAGTACCCCATACATACTGTATACTGCACACATGTCCTATATATTGATACAAACCGTCCTGTATACACATCACTGCCATATATGTACTGCTCGCATGTCCTATATACTGATATATATCATTCTGTATACACATCACTGATTATATATATATATATATATATATATATATATATATATATATATTATATATAATATATATATACACACACACACACTAGCTGTAGTACCCCGCTACGCCCGGTTAATAAATAACTGATGTTAGCTATAACAAAATAGAATTTGAATATGTCATATTAATGACCTGTAGGAAAATAGAAGCTGAGCTGTGAGTGATTGCTATAGGCAGCCTGATAAATCTCCAGCCAACAGTAAACCCTCCCCCTGGCCGGGAGTATATGTTACCTCACACATACACATAATAGACAGCTCATGTGACTGACATCTGCCTTAATTCCCTATATGGCACATTGGCTGTTTTTAATCAGATGTTTATGTTTGTAAATTAAAGATAGCACACGTATGAGGCGAGTTGTGTGAGG
This sequence comes from Allobates femoralis, assembly GCA_033576535.1. Classification (NCBI taxonomy): domain Eukaryota; kingdom Metazoa; phylum Chordata; class Amphibia; order Anura; family Aromobatidae; genus Allobates; species Allobates femoralis. Next base: position 464,805,422 of record JARQOC010000003.1, read on the forward strand.
TGATTTGTGCACATCTGTCTGTGCGGTGTGTGTGTCCCTGGGGTGTGTGTGTGTCCCTGTGGGGTGAGTGCATGTGTCCCTATAGGGTGTGTATGTCCCTGTGGGGGGGGGGGTCTGTGTGGTGTGTGTTTCTGTTGTGTGTGTCTCTTTGTGGTGTGTGTGTGTCCCTGTGGGGTGAGTGCATGTGTCCCTATAGGGTGTGTATGTGTCCCTATAGGGTGTGTATGTGTGTGTGTCCCTGTGGGGGGGGTCTGTGTGTGTGTTGTGTGTGTATCTGTGTGTGTGTGTCTCTTTGTGGTGTGTGTGTCCCTGTGGGGTGAGTGCATGTGTCCCTATAGGGTGTGTATGTGTGTGTGTCCCTGTGGGGGGGGGTCTGTGTGGTGTGTGTGTGTATCTGTGTTGTGTGTGTCTCTTGTGGGTGTGTGTGTCCCTGTGGGGTGTGTGCATGTGTCCCTATAGGGTGTGTATGTTGTGTGTGTCCCTGTGGGGGGGTCTGTGGTGTGTGTGTGTGTATTCTGTGTTGTGTGTGTCTCTTTGTGGTGTGTGTGTGTCCCTGTGGGGTGAGTGCATGTGTCCCTATTGGGGGTGTATGTGTGTGTGTCCCTGTGGGGGGGGTATCTGTGTGGTGTGCGTGTGTCTCTTTGTGGTGTGTGTGTGTGTCCCTGTGGTGTGAGTGCATGTGTCCCTATAGGGTGGCTATGTGTGTGTGTCCCTGTGGGGGGGGGGGGGGTCTGTGTGGTGTGTGTGTCTGTGTTGTGTGTGTGTCCATGTGGGGTGAGTGCATGTGTCGCTATAGGCTGTGTGTCCCCGTGGGGGTGTGGGGTGTCTCTGTGTTTGTGTGTCTCTTTGTGTGTGTTTGTTCGGGTGCGTGGTGAGTATCCAATATTGGGGCTGCACCTTAGCGACTATACACTTGCTGTTACTGTTTGTGTGCGTGTGGTGTGTGTATACATGTCCCCAAGCGTGGTAAATATCTCATGTTGGGGCCCCACCTTGGTGACTATATGCTGGTATGTGCTGTTAGTCTTTGGCGCTATCATTAAGCCCCTCTCATTCACAACTGTCAACTGGTAACTGTCACTTTTTCCCCATTATGTAGATAGGGGCAAAATTGTTTGGTGAACTGGAACACGCAAGGTTAAAATTTCGCCTCACAACATAGCCTATGACACTCTCAGGGTCCAGACGTGTGACTGTGCAAAATGTTGTGGCTGTAGTTGCGACGGTGTAGATGCCAATCCCGGACATACATACATGCATACATACACACACACATTCAGCTTTATATATTAGATTATATAATTGCCTAGAATTCTGCTTCCTGTCAAAAGCCAACTTCCGTGGCTTTGTCCGGAGATAAATGTCCGGAGATAAGTGACGTCACCAGCGTCTACTACACCCGCTCAGGGTGGACCAAGATGGCGGCCCTAAGCGGAGCGGACCTCAGGAAGGTCCGCTGCGCTTAGGGCCGACCACTGGCGGACATTTATCTCTGCAGCGCCCGCGAGGTAGCCGGGAGCCGGGCTCGGCTCCCAGCTACCTCGCGCCCGCTCCGCCGGCGCGTGTATACGCGAGCCGACCGGAGGTCGGCTAGGGGATCCACGCGGCGGCCGGAGCGCTCGCAAGGTAGCCGGGAGCCGAGCTCGGCTCCCGGCTACCTCGCGCCTCTGGAGCGAGCCGGGGATCTTCGTCCCGGCCAGATCCGCGGCTCTGCTCCGGGGAGCCGCGAGCCAGCCGGGATTTGCCCAGTACCGCCGCCGCAATTCTGATTGGTCGCTCGCAAGCGAGCGACCAATCAGATTCAAGCCGCGGCAAAGCGCCATCTTTAAAAATCTAAGAAGTGAAAAAAAAATAATTTAAAAGATGGCGCCGTCTTTCCCGGCGCTCTTCTCATTGGTCGCCGTCAGGCGCGAGCGACCAATGAGAGGAGTGGGGCGGGGCACGGCACCATTTTTGAAATCCAAAGTTCCCGCTGGATTTCAAATATGGCGCCGTGCCCCGCCCAACTCTTCTCATTGGTCGCTCGCGCCTAGCGCCGACAAATTAGAAGAGCGCCGCCATCTTTGACATTATTTTTTTTTTACATTCTTATTTTGAAACATGGCGCCTTGCCGTGGCTTCAATCTGATTGGTCGCTCGCAAGCGAGCGACCAATTAGAATTGCGGCGGCGCCACCGGGCAAATCCTGGAGCGAGCCAGGAATCTCCGTGCCGCCCATATCCGCGGCTCAGCTCCGGGGAGCCGCGAGGCAGCCGGGATTTGCCGACCTCGCCTCCCGGCTACCTCGCGCCGGGCATCTCCGTGCCGGGCATATCCGCTCCTCAGCTCCGGGGAGCCGCGAGCCAGGCGGGATTTGCCCGGTACTGCCGCCGCTATTCGGATTGGTCGGCGCGCTGAGGGCGCTGACCAATCAGAATAGCGGCTCGCTGTATGGCGCCATCCTTCAAATACACTGTACTCAGTGTATTTCAAATATGCCGGCATAGCAGCCGCCACTATTCTGATTGGTCGGCGCGCTAAAGGCGCCGACCAATCAGAATAGAGGCGCCTGCTATGCCGCCATCTTGGATATACACTGAGTACAGTGTATTTGAAGTATGGCGCCATACAACGCGCCTATTCTGATTGGTCGCCGCGTTCAGCGCGCCGACCAATCAGAATAGCGGCGTGCTGTATGGTGCCATACTTCAAATAGACTGTACTCAGTGTATTTCCAAGATGGCAGCATAGCGCGCGGCACTATTCTGATTGGTTGGCGCCTTCAGCGCGGCCGCTCCAGCCTCTGCCTGCGGCCGCTCCAGCCTCTGCCCGTCCTCTGCTCGCCTCTGCCCACCTCACCCGTCCTCACCCCTCCAGCCTCCGCTTTCCTCACCCCTCCAGCCACCGCACTCAGTGCTAACCAGTCAGCCACCGCACTCAGTGCTAACCAGTCAGCCACCGCACTCAGTGCTAACCAGTCAGCCACCGCACTCAGTGCTAACCAGTCAGCCACCGCACTCAGTGCTAACCAGTCAGCCACCGCACTCAGTGCTAACCAGTCAGCCACCGCACTCAGTGCTAACCAGTCAGCCACCGCACTCAGTGCTAACCAGTCAGCCACCGCACTCAGTGCTAACCAGTCAGCCACCGCACTCAGTGCTAACCACTGAGCCACGGCGCAGTGCTAACCACTGAGCCACGGCGCAGTGCTAACCACTGAGCCACCTGTATACACACAATTAATTTCACCACACTCCCCTAACTATTAGTAAATAAACTATATATCGATTCTAGACTACCCGATTCTTTAGAATCGGGCCGCCATCTAGTCTAATATATAAAGCTGAATGTGTGTATGTGTGTGTGTGCGACCAACGACGGGAAAATGGTGCTGGCCATTTACCAACGATCAGTGAGCTGATCGCTGGTCGTTAGTACATGTCACACGCAGTGACATCGCTGCGAGGTCGCTGCAACGTCACAAGTTGCAGCGACATCATAAACGATGTCGCTACGTTTAAACCGGCCTTAACACCTTATCTATTGTTTCTTCCAGCCAGCCTGGGGATGACAGCTGGCTGCTGCCTGCAGTCACTGCATCCATTCCAGAACCCAATATATCCCTCCCTGACCGATTTTTAGGAGGGAGAGATTCTTTTTTTCTTTTTAGAGAGGCCTGCAAATTGTACTTCAGACTTTGTCCTTGTTCTTCGGGGAGCGGGGAAAAGCATGTGGGGATTATACTCTGCCTTCCTAAGGGGGATTCCCAGGCCTGGGCCTTCTCTCTGCCGATCGATTCTCCATCCCTGCGGTCGGTGGCCAAGTTTTCGGCAGCGCTTGCCCTGGTGTATAGTGACCCTGATGCCGTCTCCTTAGCCGAGTCTAAACTATGTAAGCTCAGGCAGGGAGCGCTCCCAGCTGAGGAGTATTGCTTTGAGTTCAGGGAGATGGGCCACTGACACTCAGTGGAATGACTCTGTTCTTAGGAGTCAGTTCTGACTAGGGTTGTCAGATCGACTACAAGACACCATGACTCAGTACGCTGCTTCGGAGTCGCTGGAGACTGCAATGGCGCTTGCTATTAGTTTGGACAGATGCCTGAGAGAGAGACCTGAACCAACCCTGCCCCAGGTGGCCATCCCTGCTGTAGAGGTTACACGTGTAGGTCCTGATGTTCCAAAGCAGTTGGGGAATGTGATTACTGATACTAGCCCATCTGCAGTTCATCAGGTTGGGTAGTCTAGTTTCTTTTGTGGTCAAGTTGATCACTTTTTTAGGGTCTGTCCATACCGGGCTAAACCCGCTTCTCAGCTGCCGACATCCCATGAGGATAAGCGCCTGAGTGCTACGGTGTCTGCCGTGTTGGTCAGGCCTGCACCTATGTCTCCACCAGAGGTAGTTAATCACCTACCGGAGAATAGGGGTAAAACCCAGCCTACACCTCAGATTGATGCTGGACTCAGGTGTTATCCTGAGAAGTGTGTTAGTGGAAGTAACCACCTTCCCCCAAGGCTGGCTTTTCACCATGGTTTTCTGCATCAGGTTCTGTCTGGTTTGAACCGGACAGAACCTGATCCAATTTTGCCTCCCATGTATCCCTATGGTGCCAGATTGGTCCCATTTGGCAATCAGGTTTTGCGTATTCTGTGCCTGATCCGATTTTGGGAATGGTGAAAAACCTGACCCCTGCAGTCTCACATATTTCAGCCTCTTTCCACCAGGCTTTGCTGATTGAGTTTCATTTCTCATAGTGGACCCTGTGGTGTGCAGTCGTGTTTAAGGAGCTGCTGCTATCCCCATCATTTGAAACTGCTGGGTTTTCCTGGTCTGTGGGTGGAGGTGGGACTTTGTGCCTAGGGCTTTTCAAGAGCTCAGGAGAAAGGGTGGTGACTCAGACCTCCTCACCATCAGAGGACCTCTAAGAACAGGGTCAGCCAGGCACCCTCAGTATTAGGGTCAGATTAGCTCCCCCTGAATCCCTTCGTCCACTTCACCATCCAGTTCCCGATTCCATCACCCCTAAGCGTGACAATGGCATTTACAATATGGATTAAGTAATTTTATATTTTGATGGACTAAAAAACTTTTAAGGTACCATCACACGCAGCAATATCGCTAGGCAATTTCTCTGGCAATTTGCTGTTGCAGTGAAATCATGAACACATTGTTACATTTGTACACGACAACAAAATAGAACAATGTGTCCATGATTTCACTGCAACAGCAAATTGCCAGAGAAATTGCCTAGCGATATTGCTGCGTGTGATGGTACCTTTACAGATGCGAATTACCAAATATGTTTAATTTTATTTTCAAACTGCAGAAAAGAGGCCTTATGGTCCAGTGGCCCCTAGAATGCCATGGTAACCCCATTTGTTCCCTACGATCATGTTACTGGGATCCGCACTCAGCTTTGTCTGAGATAAATGA
>JARQOC010000003.1:464810930-464821701 GCA_033576535.1 Allobates femoralis
TGAGCCGATGGGGGCGCTGACGCCATTTGAGTCCCTGATGCTCCCTACCGAGGGTCCCTCTCACGTGGTTTCGGTGCTCTATGGCCTGGTCTTGAATTCACTTCCCCCTACCACACTTGGATTTATGGAGGCTTGGGAGAGGGACCTGGGGATCACCTTTTCTGAGGCGGATAGTTTGAAAATCTTTACTCTTGCACATAAGATGACAATGTCCAGTCAGGCGCAGGAGAGGAATTATAAATTACTGACACGCTGGTACAGGTGTCCCACCCTTCTCCACAGGATTAACCCCGAGATCTCGGACGCCTGCTGGAGATGTGGCTCTGCCACGGGCTCTATGCTTCATATTTGGTGGTCCTGTGGTCCCCTGCAACCCTTCTGGAACTCAGTTTTCGATGCCTTTCATTTGATGACTGGGGTCCGTCATGAACCATCTCCCCAAATGGCCCTACTGTCCCTGATACCCAGTTCGATAGTTTCCGTCAAAAAGGGGATTCTGAGATTCTGCCTAATAGCTGCCAGAGCAGTTATTCCCCGTCATTGGAGGTCCACTGAGGTCCCCTCCACGGTGGAATGGATAGCTGAAATGGATAGATTACATCGTCTGGAGTCACTGGTGGCGGGTGATGGTGATGCCGCATATGAACAGGGACGCACCTGGTTCCTCTGGCAGTCATTCAAGGAGAGCACAGGGTTCCTTACTTGGCTGCGTACATATTCGTAATTGTCAACTCGTGGGCGTTTAAATTGCTGGGTCTCCCTTACCCCCCCTCTCCTTCCTTACTCCCCTTCTCCCCTACCCCTTTTTTCTCTCTTTCTCTCCTCTTATTTCCACAATTGCCTTTTCATAGGTTCTGTATTCTATATATAAGGTCCTTGTCCAGAGGTGATTCCTAAGATGGGAAACATGTACCCTTTAGGTGCTAGTGTCCTTATTGGACTACTCCTGTGCTGCGCTCTTCGGGAAGTAATGTATCTCTGTATTAAGCCCTGGACATTGTACTGGTTCTTTCTATTGTTTTTACTGTTGAAAATCTCAATAAATATATTTACTGAAAAAAAAAAAAAAAAAATCAGGGAATTCAATTGAATACTGATTATTTAAAGCAGCGCGGACTGTTTTTACACCATCCCTGGATCTGATTTACATACACTGGACTATTCGGCGATGTAAGTAATGAACAGGACTAATGCACCAGCTGCCTGCAGGCTGTGAAAATGCTTGTAGCAAGAAAACTACAGGGGGGTACAGTAATGATTTTTACAAGTTTTAAACTGTCTGTCCGGCACTATTCAATGGTATCTTAGTATCAGACTGAAAAATAACCTGATGGGGTCCCTTTAAGAAATGCAGATAAATGTGATCTCTGGTGTCGACATTGGCTGCATTATGTATATATAGTCTTCAGCTACAAAATAGTATAATGCAAATGACTAAAACATGGACTGTATTAATGATTTTCTCAAAAAACAAGTGTTCGAAATAACTTGAATATATATTTTTATTAGGTTATACATATGGGAAATGTTGCACTCCACAATTAGAAAAATGAGCAAGCATGTCCAAAAAATCCAGAAGGAGTTAGAGGATTCTAAGCAACGGCTAGCCAAGCAGCATAAACGGGTGAGTAGCCACCACTGCCGTTACTCTAACCACATTTGGCAATAAAAAGCTAAATTAATTGATTACATGCAAAAGTGAGTATGTATCACAGCTATAATATAATTCTTAATTCATCAAACACTTTGTGATAAGTGTTTTCATTTTACTTAATACCCCCTTTTTTGCACTTTTGTTTTTCCTATGCAACTGTTGATGTCAACAATACTATTTAAAATGACCATATAATGTACTGAAAAAGTGGGGAAAAAATTACATTGTGTGCAAGGGGAAGTCATTTTCTGGGCAGCCAACAATTCATATTTACTGCACAATGAATGAGGTAAAAACAAAACCCAAAAACATGTGCATGGAATTTTCTTTTCTTTTTTTCAAGTACATTGAATGGTAATATGAACTGTTATTTTCAAAAGTGCAACACATAGCGCAAAAAAACCCCAAGCCCTTTATATGGCCATGAGGAAGTAAAAAAGTTATGGCTCTAGAAAGAAGGGAAGGGAAAAATTTAAACTGAAAATGTCTCTCCTATTGAGGAGGAGTACTAGGCAAGGCTGACCATTGTCTCCCCTTCTATTTGCCTTGGCTATTGAGCCGTTGGCCGTTAAGTTGAGAACTAGTGCTGAGATTCGGGGATTTATACATAAAACATTGCAGGAACGTGTGGCATTATATGCTGATGATCTTCTTTTGTTTTTGGGTGACACAGAACAGTCCTTGTCGGTGGCTATGGATTTGATAGGGTAATTCGGGGACTATTCAGGTCTCCATATCAACTGGGACAAATTTGTGATTATGCCGGTGGATGATCTCTCTTTAACTACTAGGGTGGGCGATACCTGTTTAAAGGTGGTAAGGGAATTTAATGTGCAAATTAATTGGGACAAAGCAAGTTTTTCTTGCATTAGTGTTACTATTTCTGATAAATGTTTTATCAGTTCTTGGTGGTGGTTTCCTTTTTCTTCCACATTTCCCTTTTCATTTGAGAAAATTATCCATTTTCATTGTGTGTACGAATTATTCTTGAAACGGCAGATTTTCCAATACCAACGGTGTAAGGCTGCATTCACACATTGCGTATTTTGCCGCGTTTTTTTACGCGCGCTTTTCAAAATACGCAATGTGCTTTTTGTCTGCCTGCAAAGTGAATGGGAAATTCACTTTGCAGTGCAGACATTGCGTAAAAATACGCAGTGCGTTTTCCGGGAGAAAACGCAGCTCCGTAAAGAATTGATATGTCAGCTACTTCTGCGTATTTTCCCAGAGGGGAGGAAGAATCCAGCTTCCTCCTCCCGTCTGTGACAGCTGTGGCCGCCCCATTAGACTTCACAGTGTATTAATACACACTGTGAAGTCTAAATTAAACTAAAGCAAGTGTCTGAAAAATAAAAAACAATGAATACTCACCTTCCGGTGCCTTCTCCCGGTCTGCGATCCCTGGTTGTAAGTCAGATCTCGTGTGACAAGACCTGTGGTGATGTCAGAGGGGGGGCGTTCCCGGGCACTCGCGGTCATGTGATACCACATGACCGCGAGCAGCCAATCAGCGATGGGACCGCCCCGGGAACGCCCCCCTCTGACATCACCACAGGTCTTGTCACACGAGATCTGACTTACAACCGGGGATCGCAGACCGGGAGAAGGCACCGGAAGGTGAGTATTCATTGTTTTTTATTTTTCAGACACTTGCTTTAGTTTAATTTAGACTTCACAGTGTGTATTAATGCACTGTGAAGTCTAATGGGGCGGCCACACATCTCACAGAGGGGAGGAGGAAGCAGGATTCTTCCTCCTCTCTGTGACATCACTGCGCTTTCTGGGGGAAAGAAAGCGCAGTGTGTGAATGGTCCTGCGTATTTTGCTGCGCTTTTTTGCGCGGCCGAAAAACGCGGCAAAAAGCGCGCGTAAAAAAGCGCAGCAAAATACGCAAATGTGTGAACGTAGCCTAAGTGTTTTCTCTTACAGTCAGACTTGTATGTTCATTAAGAGTAATAATTCTAGACCTCTTCTGTGGAGTAACATCCATTTTTACAGGCACGAATCACACAGAGAAAAAGTACACTAAACCACTGCTCACAGAAACAAGCTCTCAACTGAAGCTAAGGGGGCAGCTAGCTGTTAGTTTCTGACTAAAACCAATTAAACCACGTTTTGGTACTCAAGGTTGTACACTTTAATTTGCACAGCACTGTAACTATCTTGGAATTAGAATGTGTCTGGTGATCACAAAGTATTTTTCATTGAATTTATTGGATCTGCAGGTTAAATTCCAGCAAAAGCTCAATACCTGGAATAAACTTCTGTTGGCGGTGGTCGGTCGTACTAACTTAGTCAAATGATTTTAATGCCTCAGTTATTATACATCCTCCATAATTCTCCTGTCTGGGAGCCTATGAAAATTTTCTATAAATTTCAGGCGTTATTTAGAGAGTTGATCAGGAAGAAGGGAGTAACTAGGATATGATTTGATACACTTCAGAGACCTAAAGATCAGGGAGGTTTGGCTGCTCCCAACACATGGGTGTATTTTCTGATGTCCCAAGTCCAACAGCTCAAACTATCCTGGGAAAGTTAGAAAAATTAATATGTGAATTTACTGATGATCTTCCAATTATTTCTTTCTTGGAGGCTGGTCTATTGGAGAGGGGTGGCCGAAAACACTTACCTTCCTCATAAGCATAACAGTTAGTATGACAGAAGTCTAAAGTAGTATGGAAAGTAGTGGATCATACCCCCTTAACTCCTTTGTGGAATAATCCTGGTCTTCCGGAAGTCTATAAATTAGAAGGTTTTAGTCTGTGGAGGGGATTTCCTATGTGGCCCAAATCCTAATGGGTGATGCATTTAAATCTTTCCAGCAGTTGTCAGATGAGTTTTCTGTCCCAAGGAACACATTTTATTTTTATTTACAATTGAGAAGTGCATGGTTGATGCAGCCGCGACATCTGCAGAGTAAAATCCAACACCATCTACTGTTCACGCTTCTGTGTCATAGTAGGATGAAAGGAGTAATGTGTAGAATATACAGCGTATTGATGCAACAATTTCAATGGGATAGGCCTTTGATGGTTAAGGAAAGATGGGAGCATACATAGGCGCTATAGATAATGATTCATGGGCTGACATTGTGGAAAGTGTTCCTCTTTGGTCCACTTGTGAGGCCCAAAGGCTATCTCAATTATATCTACTGCATAGGGTATATTGGGCTCCTAAATTTCTCCACCATATTTGGGTGAGAGGGGATAGTCTAATGCCTGAAATGTGGAGAGAAAGTAGCTTATTTGATACATATGTTTTGGAAGTGCAGATATGTTGCGAGGTTCTTGCATGAATGTATGCGGTATATCAATAATGTATTTAATTGTGACATGCCACCTCAACCTCTGGTGTGCATGTTGGGATGTGTGGGAACGGGAAGTTATGATACCAATGAGGAGCTGGCGTTTAAAAGCACCCTATACTAGGTTGGGAAAATAATAGCTGCACACTGGTCCCCTGCCACTTAGACTGTGGGGATTTTTTGGATAAGATGTGTGTCCTGATTAGATTGGAGATGGGGATGTACAAGAAATAAAAAGCCACTCATAAAATTAACAAGGTTTGTAACAATGGAATATGTTTCATGGATATCATATTACATAGAGCTATTTTAAATGCGCTGCATTCCTAATGTCTATTACTGCTCTGACCGTATGTCTATAATTGAATGTTGATTTTAATCCATGATGTTTCTAAATGATAATGCTGAGTTGTCTTAGAATATTATTATATTATGTTCCATGCTTTGGTTCTAACTTCAAGGAACAGTCCGCAATTAGTGTTTACCAACTGTATTCTGCTGCTATTTGATGGTGATGGGGAGGGAGGCGGGTACTGTGGGACTTGTTATATGTTTTGTTATTTGCACTTGTTAAAAATCTTTTAATAAAAAAGATATGATTTAAAAAACAGAAAATGTCCCCCCTCCCATTTAGAAGAGGGTTTACAAAAAAAATACACCTGCAACCAAAGGCTTTTTGAAGCTAGAAAGCTTCTGTAGTTTGTCATTCTATAATCTAAGTATTCTGGAGTATCTTGTTGTCTCTTTTAGAGGGATAATGATGATGACAGTGGAAGGGAGGATGGACCCCTTGAGGAACAGATTGAGCGCTTACAAGAAAAAGTGGAGTCTGCGCAGAGTGAACAAAAAAATCTTTTCCTTGTAATTTTTCAGGTATTGCATAAAACTCAACTATTTTTATGTGCCCTATTTATCCCTATATCCACCTCTAGCCTGAATCCAATGTTCTTTTCTTCCAGCGTTTTATTATGATCCTTACAGAGCACTTAGTTCGATGTGAAACCGGAGGCATCGATGTGATTACTCCCTGGTATAAGAACTGCATAGAAAGACTTCAACAAATCTTTCTGCTGGTTGGTATATTACTAAATTCCAAGGTTAATAGTGAGTTGCACAGATGTAGTTCTGAGCAGATTTCACAGATTTGCCTTTTTTTCATTTCTTTAGCATCATCAGATAATCCAGCAGTACATGGTGACTTTGGAGAACCTCTTATTCACAGGAGAATTGGACCATCATATTCTGACTGTCTTCCAGCAATTCTGTGCATTGCAGGCTTAGACAACCAAGCTATCATCTAACTAGTCTCTGCACCATAGTGGGAGGCTAGAAAGAAAATGACTGGCAATGCTTTTATCAAGGACTCTATCATTAATATGATAAAGAAACAATTGAGTGCAGAATTTTGTAGTATTTAAAATATCTGGCTTCAGATTGAAAACGACCTATGATATAGTGGTAACAGTTTTTTTTCTTGTTAGCCATGATGCTTTGCTCCTTATGCTACTCCTTCACTTATTTGTAGTCATTACCTTAGACTATTTTAATGTTTTGCTAGGTCACCTTGTTGCAATGTGAAATATGAAAACCAAGGGGATGTTACTAGCCAATGTGTTTTTTTTTTTTTTTTTTTTTTTTTTTTTCTATCTACAGATGTGCAATTTTTGCTTGCATTTTGTTTTTCATTTACCTTCCCAGCAAATGTATTTTTGTTGAGTGTCTCAATTTAAATACAAAATATACTTTTTTTTTTTTGTTGTTTGTTTGTATTTACTTGCTTTGTTTTTAACTTTTGTGTAGTGATCCAGAAATAAAGGTAGAAATACGGCTCTGAACATTGGGTTTCTTTTATCTAAACCAAGTAAAGTTCAGTACAATGCATACATTTTGTAATACACTTTATTTGGATTAACTAACTGAAGAAACCCAATGTTCAGAGCCGGATTTCTACCTTTTTTTTTTCCCCTGGATTCTGTTGGCTGTGGCGGAGCTGTTGTCAGAGCTCCATGTGGGACTGACTAAATGGTGAGCTAGATTTTACTTTCATTCTGTGTAATGATGGCATGATTCTGAGATCAAAGAGTAATTCAAATATGAAAATTCACATAGTGTAACCCAAGTAGTCTATAGACAATCACTTATAGCTGTCCTTTCAAACACAGCTGATAGATGGCAAAGAATGTTCCTGAAACATTATTCAATTAAGGTTTGTATTTAAATGGAACCTGTTGGCATGTTTATGCCCCCCAAGCTATCACTATCTGCCTGTAGCTTCATAGTCCTTTCTTGCTGAGCTACAGAGCTGGTCAGTTCTGCGGTCAGAAGACATCACACAGCGGGGACCGCGGCAGCCCCCTGCACTATAGACCACAAACATGGTTAAGGTTAGAAAAGTGTGTGTGTGTGTGTGTTGTGTGTGTGTGTAAAAAGAAGGTAGACCAGGTTGGGAAAATCACTACAAAAGGGGTCCAGGATGGGGGACATCACTACACTATGGGGTTCAGGATGGGAAGGGGGGGACATCACTACACTATGGGGTCCAGGATGGGAAGGGGGGGGACATCACTACACTATGGGGTCCAGGATGGGAAGGGGGGGGACACACTATTACTCTATGGGGACCAGCATGAGGGACATCACTACAAAAGGCGATGAATATGGGAGACATTGCTACAAAAAGGGGACCAGGATGGGGGCATTACTACAAGATGGAGAAATTACTACATTATGAGCACCAGGATGGGGACATTGCTACATTGAGCAAAAAATTCTGGAATTACTAAAAATGTCTCTTAGGCGGCCGTCACACGCTTCAATATCGCTAGCAATATTGTTAGCGATCACGTGCACGCGCGATCGCTAACAATATCGCTCACATCGCTGGTGAGATGTCACACAGACAGACTCACGAGCGATGTGGACAAGCGAGATCGCTGGTAACTATGGTACACATCGGGTTACTAGGCGCGGCGCGTAGTAATCCGACGTTTACCATAGATACCATCTCCCAGCATAGGCTCTGCCGCTGGGAGATGGCTCATCGTAGTGTCACACACCACGATGATGCAGATTGAACAAGCGTTTATCGCTTGATATGAGCTCCGGCTCACCAATCTGCGATGTAACGATCAAGCGATTTTACATTGTAAAATCGCTTGATTGCACGCAGCGATGCAGAAACGATATCACTTAAGAGATCAAAAAGCAGATCGCTTAAGCAATATCTTGCAGGAAATTGAAGCGTGTGACGGCCGCCTTGGGGCCAAGTCACACACAGATATCTGTGTAGAGATTGTTCACAGATCTCTGGTTGCAGTGAAATCGTGGACACATCGTGTACAAATGTAACAGCCACAAAATGGAACAATGTGTCCATGATTTCACTGCAACCAGAGATCTGCGAACAATCTCTACACAATTATCTATGTGTGTGACATGGCCCTTAGTCCTACAAGCAATGCGGCCCCCCGATATCAATTTTTTTTTTTTCGGGTGGCAGCAACCTAGCAGAGTTTGAAACCCCAATCCGTTACATTGCTTTTGTGCTGTCAGGTTAACGGTTTCGTTTGAAAGCAGCACAAATGCAATTCAACAGACTGTTTAACGCGTCCATAGGAGTCTGTTCATAAAACGCATGTCAAAATGTTTGTGTTTGCAAATATGCACATGAGAACTAGAGTTTTATTTTTTTCTACCTTGTTAAGAAAACATCCTCTAAACATCAACTCTTTTGTTTCCATTGATCTTAATTACAAACGCAATAGAACAGATTTATACATAGTTGTAGCATGTGTTATATTGCATTTCATACAGCTAGGTATCCACCGAGTATTTGCTGCGTATTTAGCTGGGATTTTACGCTGATGTGGTGCTCTACCGTATTTTTGGTTGCCAGCCAGGTACAGCAGGCAGGTACAGGCTGCCACTTACTCTGTGCGGCACAATTTTACTTGACTGGTATTCAAAAATAATTTAAAGTGGGGCTTTATCGTATTTTTATCTACAGCTATAGGCTGCCACCCATCGCCAGCTGCCTAGTTGTACCCGGCTGGCAACCAAAAATACGACAAAGCCCCATATCGTTTTTTTTAACAAAATTATTTCTAGAAATTAAAAAAAAAAAAAAAAAAAGCACTATGGGGCTTCACCAATTTTTTGGTAGCCAGCCAGGTACAACTAGCCAGCTGGGGGCTCGAATCCAAAGTGTGGCGAGGCTCAAGCATTCTGGGGTCCCCTGCTGCAGATTGCAGCCTGCATCTGCCCCAGAAAATGGCACATTCATAGAAACTACATTTTCTGGTGCTTTACCAGGCTTCCTGGTGCAGGTGGCAAACTGGGCAATAGAGCGGTTGATGCCGGCTATTATTGCCAGCTGGTATAAAGCCTGAGGTTCCTAATGTCGGGCCAAAGTTAGACCAGACCTTTAGGAACCTCTAAGTAAGTAATACACTACGCCTTAAAAAGATAACACAATGACAGTCTTTATTGCTCCTCTATAAACCCTATACGACCCTCGGCGATGTCCTATCAATGCGGGACCTGAAACTGATTTGCAGCTACTGCTCTGAGCCGGATGATGTCAGTCAGATTCACCTCATCTCAGCTTGAGCATTGTAGGTGAGCTCTGACCTGAGGTGAACTTTTCTGCAGCACCCTGCGCACAGGTGGGACCCAACAGTAGTGAGTTTTGAGTCCCATGGGAAAGTTTACCTCAGGTCAGAGAGCCGTGATGCTCTTGCTGACCTGAGGTGAACATGTCTGTAACATCACCCTGCTCACAGCTCATAATTATGGCCCTGCCATGTTACACAGCAGATGCTTGCCAGCTCCAGATCATGGGCACTGCACATTCTGAAGCCGGACAAGTACACACAATACACGCCCACAATGCACAGGACTGGAAGCAGGAGCAAGATGGAGAAGACAGCTCTTGTAAATCAGGTTATCGCACCCACAGGGGTGTGATAACCATGGAAAGAAGGCAGGTATGGATGCTATACGAACGCCCCTACAGACTAACTTGCATGCAAGTTTATAAATGTGTTTTTTTTTGTTTTGTTTTTTTTAACTACACTATTGGCTAAGACAGGGATGCCTACAATAGTACTAGGAAGCTACTGATAGCTTGGGGAGCATAAACTAGCTGAGAGGTTCCCACTATGTAACCTGAAATAATCATGATATAAGGGCTGAAACCCTGATTTCAGCAATATCACTTGCTGGACTGAATGCTGTCATTTTGATAGAATCGCTGTTTTCTCTTCAGTGTCATCTTGATGGCCAGTAGAAAGTGACACTGACATGTGGACAGTGTGTGAGGTCTGCTGGCAGCCCCAAATCTGTATAATAAATGAGATAATTAGATACACAGCATGTGTTACACAAGTCAACCCTAGTTGGCAGATGGGCTCAAGACTGGCTTAGATACATGGTTCTGCTCAGTCTGTGAAAATATGCATTCAGAGGTTTGTAATGCAGTGATGACATGGACTTTAAATTAATATCAGAGCTGAGTCCATGCTGGAAAAGGCGCTGTCGTGGCACTGCTTTCATTGCTCAATTAGAGTTGTGAGTATTTTCAGTGGCAACAACAACTCTGTAGCCTGGCACTAATAGATCAATCTTGAGCTGTCAACTTTGCTTGTTACCTTGATGCTTACCCACTGAGTGATTACAGGTGCAAAATGTAGTGTATCGCCCTCAGGGCTATGGGTTACTCAGGAGCAGTCCTAAGGCTGCCTTCAGACTTGCAGATGCATCTGCAGCGTTTTGCAGATGCATCTGCATGCAGACCGCGGCCCCTATGTTTATAA